>OMLJ01102931.1:0-11824 GCA_900302595.1 Gadiculus argenteus
AGAATGGTGTTAAGCCAATAAAGATGAGGGATTTCATTTTTAGATCAAGTCAATCCTCCTCGCTGTTTGTGTTGCAAAGAGATCAGTGACCTGGTCATACCAAACGGGATATTTCAGAATAACGGCATGTGTAGCTCCACGTTTTCACCCTTTCAGACGACTTGGTAACCCAATGGAGGAGTGTCGAAAAATAGGTAGGCTCAGCACGTTAATTTCGGGACCTTGCCCAACTCTTGGCGGTGGAAACGCCAATATAATAAGCAAACTGAGCCGCACTGTTCGGCGGAAACGCCAATATAAGCACACCGAGCCACACTGTACCGCCGCAATGAACAGTCGCGGTAGGAAACGAGACGAAAGACTGGTTTGTTGGTTCTCGTAGCCTAGACTTGAGGGGATAACCCTTCCCTCCGCACTGTTCCACAGCCAGGGCTCCTGCTTATTTGTTCATAGTGCAGCCAGGACTCCTTATTATTGGTCTATTGGCGATTCAGATCCCTTAGCAAGTCCCACCCGCTCAAACCCATATAATCTGCCAGTACTGCCGGAGATATTAATGGGTGTCTATGCAGGCTGAGGGAGGAAAGTCCTCCCTGAAGTAATTGTCAATAGGCGACGCTAATGTCCCTTTACCCAGAGAAACAAACATTAAATGTACAAAAGCATTCAAGTAGTCATATTTAATGGCATTAATTAATTATAGTCTGGGCAATCTACATTTTTTATTCTGAACAATTTTAAAGGAGGATCTTCCTTCTGCTCCTCACTGGAGAAGCCTCCACTGATATATATATTCTAATCCGAAGCCATATCAAGACACACACACACCATAAAGAAAAAGGATGTGATGTGTTGTGATAGGAACCCATTGTGTCTGTATTTAACATGTAATTACACACTCAGTCTTCCGCCACCCATTACATGATGCTGAAGAATGCTTTGTTCACTTGGGGGGGGAGGGAAGGAGTCGTAAGTGGAGAGAGACATGGTGGCTGTATAGAGACAAACCAGTTTGAACCTGGACTGAGTCATAGTAGTATTGTATTGCCCACCAAGAGCTTCCAGATGTTTATGTTCAAGTTAAGCTGTAGCTCATAAATTACATTGTACTGTAATCACCACTGTCCATGTTAACAAGCCCTAAGACGGGTTGATTGAAAGCATGCCTCTGTAAACAGTCAAAATAAGCCAACTCCCTTCTATATTTGTCCCCATGTCTTAAGCAGCCATGTGCCAACATGGCCTACCAATAGATCATCATAATATTTTTTTCATAGAACGGCCACCAGAAGAAACACCCCCACATTACGACAGCCGATTGGTTATTCTGTAATATGTTTACTTGTAACTAGTGTTGGGTCATATGGAAAAAAGGAAGTCGATAACGATTGTGGATTGGCTGGTGGATTCTAAAGTTTACTCTTAACCATGGGCGTCAGAAGCTCTTTTAGTGTGGGGGGGGGGGGGGGGGGTCCTCCCCCAGAACAATTTGAAAATAGGAGATTCAATTTCCCGCATTCTGGTGCGTTTTACACCCAAAATAATCTCCCTCTTTGTTTTTCCTTGGAGCTGGCATGGTCTGCAATTACTACTATTATGTTTTGGTTTAATTCACAGAGACTTTTTTGGCACTTTATTTTCTTTAAGCAAAATATGATTAAAAAAAATCAATGAGTGAATTAGAAAGTAATGAGGTAACTTTGAGTCAACATATATCCCTATATTAATGTCATGCAACAAAAAATCTCTTGAAAAGTTGTGAGGAAACATAAAAGAAATGTACCTAGGCTACTTGGAGCCTAATACAATCAAACTTAGCCCTCTTCAGTGCCCTGCAGAACAGAAGATTTCAAAGATTTCCCTTTTTTGTCCTTTCATTAAATGTTCTGTATCTTCTCCTTCCTCCTTCCCTATCTAATGTCTCCTCTTCCTAGAAATTTAAATTAAATTGGCCATTCATTTAATTTGATTATTGATTTTCATAATTTCACAGTAAACTTAAGGCATGCTTGCCTTATGCCTTTGCAAAAGTTTGCATTCATAGTCTGAGGCACTGGGCATTAGAAGAAGCTGTCTCCACTGACCCTGCATGCTGCCCTGCCTCTGACTCACTCTCAATCTCAACCACCTATATCAGGAGACATGGGGATGCATTGAACATTTATATTGTTTTGTCATATTGTCTGTGAACTCCCGATCGTCGGCAGTCCACGCAGACGCGTCGACGCAGTCCTAAACCTTACTGGTTCTGCGTGGGGTTTTAGTGAGTGGACCAATCACATTCCTTGCGGCTGCGTCGCCTCAACAGAAGGTTACAATTTTTGGGAGGCACACATCAGGCCCTTGCGGTGGACGCAAGGAGGGTCTGCAAGGACGTAAGGGGTCCGTAAGCCCCTGGGTTGCGTGAACACAGGACCATAAACAGCCCTTTAGGGTGCTAACATTCAAAACAGAAAAGCTGGCTGTGTTTGGCCACTCAATTGAATTGGATAACTCTGACTTACTTTTCTCTTCTTCAAAAAAATAAATCCTGATGTCAATCTCCTGATTCACAACATCGGCTTGCCTCAGTCTGAATGTGTGCGTGATGCTGCTGCTGTGTTAAAAAACAGTAAAACGCTGAGTTTCTGTAGATAAGGGTAATCCCCTACTCATAAAGTGGAACAGGTTTGATTGTGAAGCAATTAAAAATAACGCTGTATATTTTTTTTATGGCAAATGTGGGGGAGTCCAAACTACTTTTTTTCCAGGGTGGGGGGGACATGTCCCCCCACAAATATATTTTGACATTTGACACTGTGGTGGAAAATAATGAAGGCTTACTTCATTAGGATAACTGCAAAATCATAATATTGGTTTCACCTGGTTAAACTGGTTCCTGAACTGGTCTTAGGGACATTTGCATGTCCTGAAGTCACATGGCTATTGTATTAGAGCTGAACCCTCAAGCAGCTTCATTGACGTATGAATGGCCAGACAACGTGGGCTGTCTGGCCACAATAGCGACGTGTAGTCTGTAAGTTACAAATTAGATTTTAAGAATTATACCATACTAAATTATCCATACCCCGGTTAAAAGTAGACACTACCAGCTTTTTAATTATGATTGTATATGCCACAGACCAATAATGTGACATTGTTATTTACTGCAATACATATCTTACTGTTTAAATGAATGTTGGTTTTGAAGAGCTCATCTCTTTAACACATGTGATGGTTTAAGATCAAGTTTATAAACAATGCAGTGAATGGACTTTAATTATCTCTTTGAGTGCCAAAAACAATTTTTTTTTAAATGAAAATAGACACTAACACAACTTGTGTGTGAATTTGGGAACTCTGATGAACAGAACTGAAATAGATGACGATCGAAGTGTCAGAAGAGCAACAGGCTCAAACAGTGCACACTTCATAATAGATGCTATATCCATTTCTAGGAAAAAAACAAGGATTTTGATGAAAACCAGCCACTGTAGCTTAGGATTTCTCAGGAACGGAGGTACGGAGAAATAAAAGGTTTGTACCCGCTAGAGCTTAAAGCTTCACCTTTCAAACGAGCCATAGTATGTGTCCATAGCTATAATATAGAATACGCTGTGGCTCTACAAAAATCGTCAACAATGGTCTAGATTGCTGGCTCTCAAAGAGTTAGGAATCACATATCATATAACAAATGTAATCTATAACTACAGTGTTTATCAATGTTTGATATGTAATCCTTTCAAGATTAAGACTGAAGAATTATTTGAATCTTGCCATTGTGGGCGGGACATTGTTGTTAATGTGGAACGGGGCGGACCCGTGGTGAAGGGCATTGTGATTGGCCAAGAGCATCTGGGGCGTGGCCACAATGCCTATGTAAAGACTACCGCACAGGTAGTGAGGAGGGATCTTAGAGAGCTTTTTTGAGGAGTCACCGGACAAACCAGCGGGAAGAGGACGTTCACCTGGGCGCCGCAGGGCGCTAGGACCCTGCGGCGTCTCCTTGCAAACCGGAACCGAATCACCAATGCTACCTGGCTATGTTGTTGCTCTTGTAGTAACAATAAAAATCTTTTTGCATTCAACTCCAGCCCTTCTCGACCTCTCGTTTTTTAGTAAAGTATTAAGTCGCTGCTTTTTCCACGACAACACCAGAAACCGCTGTTGTAATTGCAAGTCAATACAAGGCCACTGAATTACTCCCAAGCCCTCGAGCCGGATCTTACCTTGTAGCTCCCAGCCTCCAACTTGCTACTGTCTAGTCCCTCTCTGATCAGCAGTAGCAGAAGGTTCAACTGTCCTGTGGTACTCCCATCCAGCAGGTGGCCCAAGAGGTCCTCAACCGCCGGCTCCAACCCACACAGATCACTCAGCGACAGCCAATCAGCTGTATTCCACAGAGGAAGAAAAATAAATACTGTAAAGCTGCATACAAACGTCAGGTAAAAACAACAGTAACACATTGTCTACTAAAGGCTCTATACCTGCCAGCAGGTTGAACACAGTGTGCAGCATCCGCGTGAACAGCTCATCCACCTCTGCTCCCCCGCCCTTCTCCCCCGCATTCCTCTTGACCATGCAGTAGAAGGCAGACAGGAAGCGCATCGAGGAGAGCAGGAAGTCCTTGGGCCGCGGCGCGGAGTGGATCTCCTTGAGGATCTGCTGGCAGAAGCTGTGATACAGGGTGGTGTGGGTGCTGCTGCGCCCCGCCCCCGGGCCCACGCCCCCGGGCACAGCGGACAGCTCGCACTGCAGCATGACGGTGACAACCTCCACCAGAAAGGCCTGGCCGAGCACGCTGACCGGCTGGCTCACCACCTGGGACTGGAGAACGGACTCCATGATGGGTCCCAGGTACGCCGTGGACCTCCTTATCGTTTCGGACAACGTTTGGTCCAGGGGTTTGCTTTTTCCGAGGCAACGCGCCATCGTCTTGGAGAAAGAGGTCAGTGACGCCAGCAGCAGTTGAAGAGAGGGAATGTCTAGAGGCTCTGGGGCTTCCGACACAGTCACTGTGGGTGTATTTGGTTCGGTCTGAGCCGAAATAGCTTCCATACCTGCAATTTTTTGGCTGGTGAGATAGGATGTAAACTGGTCAAGGTTCAGCCGGACGCTGCTGTTTCTGATGATGATGCAATGGACCAAGGACTTGATGAAGCCCTGGACGGCTTTGACCAGATCCATCCAGCCACCGTCGCCCGTAGAGGAATGCCCCCCCTTGCCACTTCTAGTGAGGATGGAAGACACAACAACCTGCAGAATGCTACTGCCGTGGATCTGCTTCAGCACGCTTTGAAAATGGCTACCTTCCAGCAGGCCGGTCAGAAGACCGAGCAGCTTCCCCAGAAAGAGCGTGCCGTTCCCCCGGTTATCGGTTTGCCCCTCCGTCCCCTCTGGTGGACTGGTGGTGGACGTAAGAACGAACAGGAGGAGGAGAAAGAGGTGGGTGAGGTCCTCGCCGTTAATCCCGTCAGGGTTGAGGTTTGCCGTGAGGTCCATAAGGCTGAGGAGTTCCTGTGTCTGTGCGGGGGACAACACAATGGAAGCCTCTCTGTTCTGAGAGGATCCCAGTATCACCTCCACCAAAGTCTCCACATTGGTCAGGGCCTGGCTCGCTTTGTCCGATTGGCTCGACAGACTTCCTTCCGCTGGGAGATTTGTTTCGGGGGACATCTGAAGTACTCTGGTGATTCTCTGAGTGAGAGACTTCACTGTGGAAGAGTACAGGGAAGGCAGCTCAACGTAGAAATGGCTTTGGAGGAGCTGGGATGATATGGCTGAGATGGACTGGCTGCCACACAACACCGGCAGCCAGTCTGTGTTTTCCTTGGTCCGTCTGCTCAGTAGCGAGCTGAGAACCACATCTGCCACACAGCCTTCCTCTCCCGCTGATAGATAGAAAGCGATCAAGGGTAAACTAGATGTGACCAGATACCAGTGGGCCACAGAGTAGGAGTTTGGACTTGCACTTTTCTCCATCTCCCTCTCTGTGTCCCGCTCCATCTCCAAGCTGGCCAAGAGCTCTTCTTTCGCCAAAATAAACTGTGCTGCACTGCTCAGTATGGCTGCAGTTTCAAGATTGGCCAGTATATGGGAGTCCAACAGCACTTTCTTAAATTGCTGCATTGCGAGGAGTTTGAGCAGCCAACCGCTGGTCATGCTATCAGAAGACTTTGAGGGGAAAGGCAGGAACATACCCGGCAAAAGCTCCCCCGAGAGAAACTCTTTCAAGCGGCTTAGCACTAGAGTACTGGGAAGTTCTTGGTCTTCGGTCTTGCTTAGAGCTGGGCTTTGGGGTGACTCTAGCGATGTGTATTTGCTGCAATGTATGTGGAAGAGAGCATCCACCTCCACCCAGGTGTAGCGGAGTAGCAGAGCCGCTTCTATGGTTTTCTGCTTCCACTGGGCACAAGGCACAGTGTCTTGGCCTGGTTTACTTTCCTTTGTCTTGGAAGTATTTGGATCGTCCTCAGCACCTGGGTTCGTGTCCATCTGGGTACTCTCTGACGTGACCAGCTTTAGCAGAGTGTCCACCAGTTGGCCCATGACCCCCATCAGCTTGGTGGTCTGTCTCACCAGTGGGATGGGAGAGGCATTGTCCAGGGTCTTCAGGTTGAACATGACGGCGTGGAGGAGCTGGCTGTGGGAGAGCAGCTTGAGAGACGCGTCGCTTCGCTCTCCTTCCTCCACCACGACTACGCCATCACCCTGGTCCATCTCCACCTCTTTGTCCTTTCCTTTGGAGACACCAGCCTCCGCACCTGCAGCCTCCCCACTCATCTCAGACTCCTTGTTCTGCTCTTGGTTGTCCACCAGGTCAGGCAGAATGTACCTGTTGATGCTCTCCAGCGTCAGAGCGCAGACCTCTGTGGCCTGGGAGGCGGACGTATCGAGCAGACAGGTCTTGATGGAGCTGCAGATCTCGTCGGTCAACAGGGTCGGCCGGAGTTGATCAGAGGCCGGCCAACAGACGACAGACACCACCTCCGTGAAGAGGCGGGGAAGCTGGTGGAGTTTAGTGTACGTCTGCAGCAGGTGACACACCAGCAGCTGTGGAGGGAAAATATATATTTTAGTCTAAATGGAAAATGCTAAATAAAATGTATCCAGCACACAGATTGAAAAATCCCATGAGAGCATAAAACATAAAAGGAGCATAAACTTATTTTGTTGTGGAACTAAACCAGAAGTGGAAATTATTGCGTGTGCTTTTATATTGTTGTTGTCAAGAACATATTTTGTCTTTTTTCAATGTTTGATATCTTTCCCCCAGAAGAAACCATGTGAACTTTGTGCTCTAGTTCTACCTGTCTGGCCCGTTGGACCCTGGAATCCATGCAATCCGAATCCACCCAGGCCAACGACAAGAGCTGGTCCAGTTCCGGTTCTAGAATCAGATGGTTCAGTCCCAACAGCACTTTCAGACAGCGGTACCAGGCCGGGACACTGCAACACAGGAAATAAACGTTGAGTATGGATCTGCATAGAGGCATCACGCAACATCATGCCTCCTTAAAAAAAAAAAGGACATTAAATAGTATAGTCATGCATGAATTACCTTTGCTGGGCGTGGCTGAAGAGTATTTGGACCAGCCCTCTATAAAACAGAAGTTGAACCTCTCCGTGTCTGATCCGGTCTGCGGCTACATTGTAGATGTCTGCAGACAGCGCTTGATTGAGCAGGGTCTCCAGCGTTAGAAGGGCCTGGCTCCAGCTCTCTGGTTGGGTTGTTTTGTCAGCAGGACTGGGTACTGCTGAGGAGGCGCTGCCCAGGCCTAAGTCTAAGGCAGGAACGAGGTGGGTGAGAAAATGGAAACAGAACATCCTCGGTTCCTCATTGACCCCCGTGCCACCCTTCCCATAACTGTCCAAGCACAGCTTGAAGAGCAAAGGCAAGGCGTTGGTCTTCACAGCGTAATGCAGGGAAGCCTCACAGTAGTCGCTGGCCCCTAGCTTGGTCAGGATGGTTTTCAGTGGCTTCGGCAGGCCCTTGGCCCCGCCAGGACCAACTTTCCCGATCTCCGCCTTTACTTGGCCAAGCTCTTCCTTGTAGGAGCTCAGCTGCTCCGTGGGGAAGAGTGCCAACTGGAGAATGAAGTCCATTTTACCTCGGATGTCCCTGCTCAACTGCGGGCGGAGGCGTGGAGAGGGCAGTGCAGACGTTGGCTCGGCAGAGCTCAGCAGGTGCCTCAGGAAGACCATGGGCTGTAAGAGCTGGTTGGTGACGATGGTAAACACGCGATGTGCGTTCACCTGTTGCCGTTGAACCGACAGATAACATGACAGCACCTGCAGCAGAACCTCAAACATGAGCATCGGTTCATCTTGAGATGGGGCAGATTCTGAGCCTAGTTTAGAGGCCAGTGCGGGAGACGCAGAGGCCCGGCGTTGTAGTTTATGACAGGCCAAACAGCAAAGCTTAGCCATGAGCTCTGCCAAGAGTTCATATTTGGTGGTGAGTATGGATGAGAGGGTTGGGGAGGAGAGAATTCCTTTACACACGCTCAGCAGTGTCGATAGAGACACCGAGGGTTCAGGCCCATCACACACACACTCCTGTAGACGATCAAGGAGTGCCTGGGAAATACATAGAAAGAGAAGGTGTAGCAGAAGCACAAGAACAAGCCTGGTATCTAGTCTATTAGATATAAACTGAATTCCATAATACTTCCAATGGCAATAGCATTGACATTATAAATCACACTTTCGATAATCATTTCACAATTTGCATACATTGCATACATGTGCTGTATGCATGGATCAATCTTACCTGTTTCACATTAAGCTTGAGGGTGATGTTTTTACCCTGGCTTAGCAGGTAGTGAAGCTTCTTGCTGTGGAGCATATCGTCAAGGTAACACCACAGTCCCTTTAGGACACTCTGCGAGAACTCCACCTTCTTATTGTAGAATCCGGTCAAAGCATGTGTGGTCCAATCCAGTAACACCTATGTTGGGTGACAATGACGTACGTGATTACGTACGTGACAACATACGCGTAGCTATAACTGTTATTAGATACTGTAAACAAAAATTGGAAAATGTATCAATAGATGAATTCACATGGCAACACATTCAGTATAAAGAACCAACAATATGAACACATACGTGTAGGCATGTAAAACAAACGTACCATATTCCAAAGTGAAACATTTTGATTTGATTACATCAACATTGCAAAATAACGTGACAAAATGGTTGTTACCTGTTCCTTGTTCGGCAACAGGCACTGAGGGGAGATGAAGGCAAACCGAGCCAACTTCAGCTTGTTCTCCCATGGAGTCCCAGGGCTCTTCAGCTTCAAGTGGATACCAGAGTAAATGGCAGCCATATTTGCTGCTAATTTGAATTGCAAAAGAGAAAGCGGGGTACATTTAAATGTTAAGTTTAGACAGGGAAATCTAAAAAGGGATTTGCCGGATCTTCGAAATTATACTGGTAAAGTTACTAAATTCACACCCAATTAATTTCAAACGTTAACCAACGACGTATGAGTATATAAATAATGGGATTATTGGCTGCAGCACATTGCTTCATCTCCAGCAGCAACATTACAACTATGATGCTAACAAACACCAAGCTATCCCAGCATGTGCAAACATACGAAACACACTGTTAGAGGAACCCCGATACCCTGCCTAACCTAAAGCTACAATATCAACATGGTAACCCATGACCATACAACACTGGTATAATGCCATTCCATACAACGATAATAACATGTAATAGAACCTACACGTGTGCCTGTGGTGCGCCTTTCAGTCGTCACCTTTCAACTCTCACCTCGTCTCTTTAAGGTCAGGGGTAAGCAATCGAGCATCGATCTTTCGAAGTGCTGGATTTTTATGGAAATTAACAAAACAATACATTTCAGTGAATTATTGGTTATGGTTATGGCAAAAAGTTAAAATTTTATAAAACACACAAGTCTCAAATAAGTATATAAATCTAAATGAACTTGATTGAACGTAATACTGTTTTGTATATATCATGTGTTCAGATGTCACCATTGAAGTGACGACATCTAGGTAGTGTATTAAAAAATAAAATATGTATGGGAGGTTATTTGTTGATTTTTGCGTACTATAAATGTAGGCCTATTTATTTGAGTGAAAAATTCGTTAAATTCATGCGTTTCACTTTACCCGTAGTTTACCCCGTGATCTGTATTCCGTTTTTGATGTCTGAAAAAGTTGTCGTCTACGTCACTGTCTACGTCACTACGTCACTACGTCACTGCCATTGATTTGATTACATCCGCGGAGTCGCTCATTCTCAGGTCACCTTTCTGTTTTCATTGTGCCATGAGTTTCGCCCACATACAACAAGTAACCGTAATCGTATGTACATCTGATTTGAGTTTGTATCGATTGCTTCGATTGATTGATTGGTTTTTAAAGATGGTGATATATCGTCAGTGCCTGTTTCCATGCCTGCCGACCACCTACCGATTGGGCGGCAGATGACTCTGACAGGCAGGGTGTTGTAGCTTACTGCTGATCGGAGATAACTCAGTTGATATGGCAGTTCGCTGTGAAACATAGATAAAATGGACATAACCGTAAAAACTCAACAATACCACCGGAACCGCCTAGTTTTGAGGACGTCATTTGTGACCATCAAGTTTTCTTCAAGGACATTGTCAATAATGCTGCTTACCAAAGGATATCTTCAAGTGGACATCAACAAATTGCATTTTAAAGGAACCTATGTTTCCATGGCATGACCAGTTAACCTTATTCCCATCTGCGTTATACGTTGATTTTCTTTCTTTACTGGATTGCTTGTCAGCAACAGACGATGCGACTTTTATTTGACATATCGAGATGCACTAGTGTGGTGCATTGGCTGAAACGCACAGTCAACCACTCTAGTGTACACAGAGGTTTATTGTTAGACTACAGGAAGAGTCATGCTGCTGGACTACATGTTTGGAGCAATGGGATTGGGAAAACATCACCAGAGAATGTGTCACCAGAGATCACCAGAACATCACCAGAGAATGTGGTACACCGTACTGTATCAGTACTGCCATACAGCGCACTTGGGGTTCTCTTTCGAGGTTGCAAGCGATCGCAACTGTTGCTTGAAAAGCCATGGACTGCCGGGCATTCATCTGTGTTGTTCAAGAGCACTTCGGCTGTCTCCTCAACAGAGACCACAATAAAAACACCAGTGGAGACTGGCAATGGCCAACCTCCGACAACCCTTCCCTTGGATGACGTGAAAAGGATTCTGAAACTCGCTTATCCTGAGAGACTGAGATTGTCGGGTATGTGTTGTTTGTATGGCAGCGTATGCTTCTAATTGCTTACTGGAACTGTCTGATTGTCTTTAACAATATCTTCAGGGCTCCAGACTGCGACCAAATGCTCGCATTTTGCGACCAAAATGTGAGAGTGTGCGACTGAATTTTACATCTGGTCGCGCGTGTGCGACCAGTAAATGTGTCCTTTTTAATTAACGTGGAACGGTCGCGTCAATGAATCCGGAATCTGTAGCAGGCCAATGAGTGAGGAGGAGAGGGAGCGGCCCCTGTGAGTGGCTGATGTGTGGAGGGGGCGGGGCCCTATCCAGCGAGCGTAAACATCTGTGAGAAGAACGGTCTCACGACCCGCTACGTGCGTCTGAACAATGAGCGAACTATTGACTGGTTCCTCCGACCTGCGGCTGGTGGTCCAGTGCCAGTCAGAGTCCTGCCCGGACCCCCGCAGTGCTTAACACCGACCAGACCCCCGCAGTGCTTAAGCCCGACCAGACCCCCGCAGTGCTTAACACCGACCAGACCCCCGCAGTGCTTAACACCGACCAGACCCCCGCAGTGCTTAAGCCCGACCAGACCC
>OMLJ01102956.1:0-11377 GCA_900302595.1 Gadiculus argenteus
GGGGGGGGTGGGGGGCGGCGCCCCCCCCCACCCACGCTCCGCCCCCACGCTTCAAGCGCCTCTAACGTGCAAGCAACACTTTTTCATGAATCATGAACTCAAAATAAAATTTTATTTCTCATTTTACACCTTTGAGAGAAAACCATGGCCGAAATATAATTTATTTGGGAATCATATCAATATTTTAGAGCTCCCCCAAAATTTCACAAACCATGTTTCCAGGGGAGCTCAGGTGGCCACTAGGGGAGCCATGGCTCCCCCTGCGCCCCCCTAACTCGCACCCTGATCATCATACTCAATGATTTTAATATCCATGTTAACAACCGCCCTTCCTACTTCCTAGTTGAATTCATTAATCTTCTTGACAGTCTCAACCTCACCCAACACATCAATGTCCCAACACACTCTAGAGGCAACACTCTTGATTTGTTGATCACCAACTCCACCTCCATCAGCAATCTCTCAGTGCACGAACTGGGCGTGTCTGACCATGAGGCCATTTCAATGGAGCTACCCACCCTGTCCCCCCTCAATAAGCCCAGCAGACAAATCAGTTTCAGGAACCTTAAACACATCAACCCTGTCACCCTGACTTCCCCTTCAGTCACTGAATCTGTGGATCTCTATAATTCATCACTCAGCACCCTCCTGGACCGCCATGCCCCAGTCAAGCCCAGAACCGTCACCTTCACATGCTCATCCCCCTGGTACACCAGTGAGTTGCGGCTGCAGAAGAGCGCAGGGTGTGTCCTTGAACGCTGTTTCAAGGACTTAGGACTTGCTGTTCAAGCTAGCCTACCGGGAACATCAAGGCCTACAGCAAGTCCCTCAGTGACACACGGTCCCGGTACCACTCCTACATAATCAACAATAGCCCTGGTAACTCCAAACAACTTTTTTCAACCATAAATCATCTCCTCAAACCTCAGACCCCTCTACACTCAAATTACATGCAGGAGCGGTGCAACAGCTTCCTCTCCTTTAAAACCAAAGTTGAAAACATCCACTCCCTTCTCTCCAAATCATCAATCAGTCCCTCCGGTCCGGCCATGTCCTCACATCTCTGAAAACTGCTGTCATCAAGCCACTACTCAAAAAGCCCAGCCTTGACCCCAAAGCACCTGCCAACTACCGCCCCATCTCCAACCTCCCTTTCCTGTCAAAGGTGTTGGAAAAGGTAGTTTCTGCCCAACTCCACAACCACCTCATAACAGTCTTTTTGAGAAGTTCCAGTCTGGTTTCTGCTCTGGCCACAGTACAGAAACTGCCCTGGTCAGGGTCACAAATTACCTGCTGATGACGGCTCCTCCATTGGACTCTCTGACACTACCCTGGCCTGGTTCACATCATATCTCATGGACAGAACAGAGTATGTATTCCTGAGTGGGGCTAAATCGGACACACACTCTGTGGTGTCCCTCAAGGATCAGTCCTTGGCCACACCCTCTTCAGGCGGCATGGAATATCTTTCCACTGCTACGCTGATGACACCCAACTCTATATAAAAACTAATCCAACCCCCTCTGCAGCCCTTTCCACACTTTCCACCTGCCTGGAGGAGATAAAGGCGTGGATGACGGCTAACTTCCTGCAAATTAACAGCTTAAAAAACGGAAGTCATTCTTGTTGGCACTCCACACCAGACCCGGTCATCCACTATCACCAGCATCACCTTCTCCGGCCACAACATCCACCTCTCCTCAGTCACAAACCTTGGTGTCAGAATGGACCCTCACCTGACTTTTGAGGCCCACATTATACATCTGTGCAAAACCTCCTTCTTCCACCTCAGGAACATTGCAAAACTCCCCATACTCACTCTCCCCGATGCCGAAAAACTTGTCCACACCTTTGTCTTTTCCAAGCTGGACTACTGCAACGCACTCATCAGGATCCCCAGCAAAAACATCCAGCAGCTGCAGTACATACAGAACTGTGCTGCCAGGATCCTGATGGGGGTGTGGAAGTACCACCACATCACACCGATCCTCAAATCCCTCCACTGGCTTCCTGTCCAGTACAGGATTTAATTCAAAGTTTCCCTTCTGTCCCACCAGTGCCTCCATGGCACTGCCCCCCTATACCTCAAACAACTTATCACCCCCCATTCCTCCTCACGCCATATCCGCTCTGGACAAGCCAACCTCCTCCAGCCTCTGAGGACAAGGCTTCGAACTATGAGCGACCATGCCTTATGTTCAGCTGCGCCCAGTCTGTGGAGTGTACTCCTTGTCCATCTAAGAGCTCCACAGACTGTGGACTCTTAAAAAAGGCCTTAAAACCCATCTTTTTAGAAAGGCCTATGACTAAAACTGCTATTTTAATGTTTACTCTGCTATTTTTAAAGTCTATTTTGCTGTTTTTATCCTTTTTATGTGCATTGTAGCACTTTGATGTAAAGTGCGTTATAAATATAATTTATTATTATTCATAGTATCGAACAAAACATGTCTGATTTGATGCTTCACTGTGAAACTATTTAAAGGAGCGCTGCTTTGATTGTGCTATAGCGGCCTCTAGTGGTCACCTCACGTCCTTACATTCCTTAATAAATCAGCCACGACGGGCCGTGGTCCCCCCCAGCAACTTTTCTAAAATCACTTCAAATCACTGCCTCCAGTGACTTATTGCTACTGTATTAAAACGGTTACTTTGGATAACCTTAGATTAAGATTTCACAAAATAAACACAGAAACATAAAAAGTGAGAATTGATTGCAACCAAATGCTGTTCCATAAAGCAAATTAGTTCAAGAGTTTGCCAAACAACACAGTCTAGCATACTTTGAAAATGGATGGTATGTGGTCCCATATTAGTGTTTATACAGTACTATACAAGGGCTTCTTTCACAATCAATGACCGCAACTATCCGTTCTATAAAACCACTGATAGAGAATACAGACCAATGTTCTGTTAATATTTAATGTTGCTTATGGGGAAACGTGCATAGTGAGATGACTACCGTTAGATATGTCTCTACAGCCACAGGTGACACAGAATGTAGTATGGTCAAACAGTCACCTATGCAACTAGAACAGGCTTTGACTGAAGGTCGGTCGGTCGCACACACACACACACAGTATTTAGTGTTTTATTTAAACAATCTAAATACAAATGGCATTACACATAAGTTACAGATCAATACATACATACAATCCTTGATAAAGTGTAACATATTGCTTAAGCTGAATAAATAGCTTTCCCTTGCTCTGTTCAGGTATTTTTTCCCAGAATGCAGCAGACAGGCAGCCAGAGTCCTGCCAGTAGAGGGCGGTAGTGCGGTCAGGGACTTGAGCAACCTCCATTCTGAAGACCCTGGAAGACTTCAAGATGAGCCCAACCTTGTGGTTACCTCATCATTATTAAAGTCATGGCAGAGCCTTTAACGACCTCCCAGCGAACAAGCCTTCAACGAACAAGCCCCTGAAAGAGAACAAGGCTCTCTCGCTCTATACAAATACAAATGAGATATAGGAAAAAAGTACACACCCTGTGTGCTCCGCTAAAAATAGCCTTTACAGAAGACAAGCTTAAGTATGGGCAGGGAACAGAGAGAATAAGATATACAGTAAGTGCTCATAAGAGAGTAAAACATAAGAAACACTGACTGAGGTTTAGGTGCAATAGCTTTAAACACATGTACCCTTCACTGACTGCCCTGAAGCATTAAGCATGCTGTACAGAAACACACAGCTGACAAGCTTCATACTGTTCTCCATATTTTTCATCAGAAATTAGCAAATAGATTACAAGAAAGAAAGATTGTAATTGATATCGGCAGATGCACACAAGAACCAGATCCATTGGTTAGCTATCCGCTGGTCAGCTCACCTGTTCTACCCAAACGCACCAGCCATGATGTCCAGTGACTCTGCTGCACTATGTAGGAACCAGGTCAGTGCACATGAAGACAAGTCCTATATAACCCAGCTGTGTACATGTCCCTCTGTACCAAGTGCCATAAAGCAGCCTGGGGATTCCCAGCTGCTGTCCAATTTCAAACAGAAAACTAAATAAATGGGGGGAGGACAGTGTTTCTCAAAGCCTCACCCCAGGCAGGGGGTGAACTTGGTGGATTATATGTCTAAATCTTTGGCATAAGATTTTGTAATTTCTTTCTATCAGACGACTCTTTGATATTTCTTTTGGCGGTGATGGATATTCTTCATAACCAGTCCCAGAATTAAAGAAACCAAATTTTTGGTTTGCAGAAAAAAACCCCACACAGAATTACTGTGTATATTTTGTGTGTGAGTGCACCTCATTTAGACTAAACTGCACTGGTGTCCCGTAGTTTTGACAGTTAAAAAGTTAATCCGGACTGCAAATTAACTCCTTTAACCAACCAACATATTCCTCAAACAGCTCTTAAAACCAGAAGCAGAGTCTGTCCGTGTGCGTGCTTACAGACACATACTGAACAGTTCATGGTGTGTTCAGGCTTCCTCCTCCAGCCTCAGGACTGGTTCTCCTGCCTCTGACTTCCTACCACGTGCGGGTTGAACTGCGCCACGATGATGGTGATGTCGTCGCGGTACATGCGTGCCAACTCCTCGGGCAGAGACAGCATCTTGGACAGCCGCTCGTGGTCCACTGTGCCGAACTCGTTGTTGCCCACCGCGTGGCGCATCAGGTGGGTGGCCGCGTTCTGGTCCTCGAAGGCCGAGGACGTGCGGGCCTTCCTCTCCTCCAGCAGCCCCTGCATCTGGCCCAGTGTCACCTTGTAGCCGCCCACCGTCAGCGGCTGCTGCTGCTGCGACCCCGTCAGGTACTCCCCCACCACGCGCACCACCTCCTGCCGGTGCAGCGTCTCCCACAGGCCGTCCGAGCCAATCACCTGGTCGGGGTCAGAGACATAGACCTCTGAAGAATAAGTCCCGCCTCCGAGACTCCGGTTCCCTCAGTCAAATGTCTATGGGAAATAACATGGGGTTTTTGAATGATCGATCTTTGCGTGGTTGACTCCACTGTCGGTGTGTGAATGTGTGAATGAATGGTTACTTTAGATAAAAGTGTCAGCAAAAACCGCTAAATGTAAATGTTACATACCTACCAAGAAGACGCTCCACTCCTACACAACGCTCTACCTCAGACATGTCCATACCTTCTCCAGCTAGTACTTACTCATATCAACCAATCCAAAACCTAACCAATTGTAATTTCAACGTTTGTATAACAAACCAAGGATTTGACCGATGTTCATTGACCCAATTATTATTATTATTTGTTTATAATAATCCATTTTCAAAGTAATGTGGTTAAGGTTCTGATCATATATATAAAAAAAGGGATTCTTTGAAGTGATAGAAACCCTGTAGATGAGGCCATTCAGTGTGTGCTGAACATCAATATTATTCTTTGGGCCCATAAGCAAAGAAACACACCAGTTGAAGTGGTTGAGGGCCACCTTGGTCGGTACATGAGGTTGCATGGCGCCACTCACCAGGAAGCGGTCCTGAGGCCGCAGTCTGTGGTGCGTGATCTCGGGCTCGGCGGTCAGGTACGGGGGCGTGTGGTAGTTGGGAGGGATGAACTTGGTGTGCTCGTTCTCGTGGAGCTGGTCAGGGCCCGACTCCAGCACCCTCTTCTGCAGCTCGATGCTCCACTTGAACTTCACGTCCCCGAACGCTCGGAACGGCATCAGCAGCCCGAGCAAGCGGTCCTGTGGGAACCACCGCTGTTGAGCTACCCTGGATACCACCGACCGCATGGACAAAGCATGCAAAGATATAGAGCCAGCGCTCAACCTTAACATAAGTTACAGGGACTGGCCTGTGGGATGACTGTGGGATGATTAACTGAGATGCCTGAAAGGGTGCCGGGCACTGCCGGCTAGTTTGAGCTACACACGCCGTCCATTGATTGGTCGACAGAATGGGGATAATAATAAACAAACACAGTACCCGCAAGGTATTTCTGGACAACGGCGAAAGCTTTGTTTATTGAAGAAAATGTTGCGCAAAGGTTTGCCGTCCTTGACATCCTACGTTGTTACTCTTTGTTCATTGTGTCGCGTTCTTCTTTTTCCTTGGATTTATTAGCAGGCTACACTGTCAAGCTGCTATGAGGTCACGATTCTTACATAGCTGCAGCGGCTATCGCCGTCCGGCTTAAACCCCGCCCTACCATAAGGGTACTGTCGGTGGTGGAAACACGAGCCGTAACCGACCTGAGCAATACCCCTCACTACCTGCACCGAACCGACCCACGCCCGCTGGTGGAAAAGGGGCATTATTGTGGACCCACCTGTCGTATGACCGTCTTCTTCTCCGATGGAGGGTGCTCCCCTCGTATCCGGGCCACCTCGTCGTCGTTCTGGGCGTTGTGGTCGTTGGACAGTGTGTGAGCTGTGAAGGAGCCATCCTCCTCCTGCACCCCCAGCACTGCACGCCCGTCGCCCGAGTTGGCGATAAACCTGACACACAGAAACACATTCTGTTTACCAATGAAGCTCTTTACTCCTACATACATGTTTACTCATTCTGCTCGTCACATCATTACTCTATATATAATAATATATAATATTAGTTGTCAACATTTAAACCATGTTTCCATGTTGTGTAGTGTTGAGTGAGCCCATGTTTCCCATGTGAAGAGGAGACGTACAGGTCTGATCCATCGATGTGTGCCACACAGGCCGTGGCTCCGGAAAAGGCCACCCTCAACACCCAGTAGTGCAAGAAGGCATTGGGGTCTCCCACCTGCAAGGAAGCACAGCAGTGAGCCTCTAAACCCGGACCACAGAGGAAGAAACCAGAGGAGAGACTAGCCACAAGTGGCCTGGCCAGCAGACCCACCTGTGCCTCCAGAGAGAGGTCGTTGTCCAGCCTCTTGAAGGCGTTCAGCAGAGCCTCCCCCGTCTCTGGAACCTCCCCGGGGCTGGGCGAAGGGACACAGTGGGGTGAGCATTCTTTCATTCAGAAAAGTTGCATCCTGCAAAAGGAGCAGTAAACTACTCTTCTACATTATATCAGATCTACCTCCATACAGACAGTACATACAGACCATACAGAAGTGCAGAATAGCAGCATGGAGATACATATGTATGTCAACATGTATGGTATGTTATTGTGCATATACTATGCTCTTCATAGGTACCATAACATACATGTTTACATACATCTGTATCTCCATGCTGCTATTCCGCACTTTACACTACTACATTGCACCTCAATAACATACCTCAAAGTTAACAACACTCTTGCACACGGTCACTATTCTGTTTACATGCTCACTGTCTGCCTGTATATGTTGTGTTTATTTGTCGTTGTCTTTGTGCACTATTATGTGTGGTAAAAATATGACTTGCACATGTTGCATGGTCTGATTGACAATAAAGTTAACATTGACACCGTACCGAAATTCAGTGGCGTCCTCACCTGCTCAGGTCAATGAGCTCCTGCCAGTATGTGCGCAGGCTGTTGAAGTAGAGGCTCTGGGCCTCGCGGCTAAAGTAGTCATTGGGGTGCTTGTGCCACTGCAGGATGGGGCTGAGGGCCCGGCCCGCCTCCACCGCCTCGTCCAGCTCACACAGGGTCTCATGGGGCAGCAGGGACACAGCGATGTAGTAGAACAAGCGCTCGCTCAATGCCTGAGAGGAGAGGAGATGGGGGGAAAAGATAAGTAATCATGTCTTTACATCAAAACACACAGAACATACAGCATATTTATGTTCATTTTCTATGAATCCTTATGTACCATGAAGGGGAGGACGATGTGGTGATTGTGTAAAAAGTAAATGCTAGGCTAGCCGTTTCCCATGATTTCATTTATACCAGAAGGTCAAATATCTGCATACATTTTTATGATGATGATCTATGGACCAAATATTTGAATCTAGTGCATCTTCAGGTCATCTTTGAGCCAGACACCCTCTCATTCATGTTATACATCGCTTTGGATGAAAGCTAAATGACAATCAGTCTATGACTCCACCTGGGCGCAGGCACACCCGGCGTGGCCGTCAAAGACCGCCATTAGCATGCCACGTGTCTGCAGGCAGGTGGCCACGCTGCGCCGGTCCTCTATGGGCGCGTTGGCCGGGAGCTGGTTGCTGTCAAAGCCCATCACAGATGACACATTCTTCCCATCAAACTCCGGCACCTGAAAACCAAATCCCCTTTATGTTTAAATGGAACATGGAGGGCTTTTGATTGTGTGGGTTAAAGATCAGCATCAGCTCACAAACCTTAAAGCTGTACTCATTGGCCTTCAGGATGGAGTTGACCTGTGGCGGGGTGAGAGTGTAGCTGTGGAGGTGAGGGGTGGCGTGGTAGCTCCGAGACACCGGGCGGAGCCTCCAGCTGAGGGAAGGGTGTCTGGAAGGAGCTGGGTGTGGAATGGGTCCCGAGTGGGACTGGTATTGGCATGGCAACAGGCTGGAGGCCAAGACCTTGGTGCGGGGCCATCCTCGGAAGAGCTGCCAGGCCCCCGGCATGACTCCCTCTACAGCTTAGGTGATCACACACACTGGACACCACCGATGGCTGTGCACCTATGAGAGGACATCCGGCATCACTCAGACACAACCCCTTGCCTGGAAGTCCCTGAGGCAATCCATGCATTATCAATACATTCAGTGAATTACAAGCTCTTTTTTATCAACTATGCTGAATATTGTGTGTGTACATGAGGTAAGACAGCACAGGTGTGCAATAGAGCTATGAGAGATATGCAGTCATAGCATTCATCATGCATGTTATGAAAGTAAGTATGAGGAATTGCAATTAAACCTAACAAACCTTTTTGTTGATAAAAGGAGCTTCACATATGGAAGTTATGCTATAGTCCAGTCTAGCTATGCGTTATAGGTAAGATCAACACCAGATAACACTAGATAATAGGGCTGCTCGATTATGGAAAAAAATCATTATCCCGATTATTTTGGTCAATATTGAAATCACGATTATTCAAACGATTATTTTTTTGAAAATATGATGCATTTCTTCTGGGGTGTGTGTGTGTGTGTGTGTGTGTGTGTGTGTGTGTGTGTGTGTGTGTGTGTGTGTGTGTATCAATGAGGGACACTTGAGAGCCCTGTCACATGAACTCTGCGCGTTGATCACGCCTCTTGTGCTGAAGAAAATAACGGCAGCCCAAACCAACGTGCAATCTACGATTGGCTTGGTCTGGTAATAGCCAGGCTACATGCGCGTCTCTTTCAGAAAATCTCTAGGCCTAACCTACAACGGAAAATGCTAAAATAATTGTTTCTACTCAATTATTTTAGTTTGGACATTGTTTGACCCAATCATTGAAATTGCGATTAAAATGCAATTAATTGCACAGCCCTACTAGATAACCCCTTGACACTAAAGACAAATACAACATTGGGTTCAAAGTTAACTCCTAGGCAGGAGCTCTACTTAATCAATTGCATTACAAGAACTGTCAGATATAAAACTTTTAAAATAAATCATGTTGTAACGTTACTCAATGAAATGTTTAAATAGCTCACGTTAACGTTAAACCAGAGAAGGTGGAACAACATTACCTGTGTGTGTACGGCTAGAGGTCAGTCTTGGACTAGCGACCAGTAACAGACTAGACCATGATATGTACACTCAGACAACAATCATGTCCCAACCAGAGGTCAGCGTAAAACACCCCTGCTAATAATAGTTGCGGTGTGGATTCTAGCCCTGACATTTGGAGCTTGAGCATACTAGAGCTTTAACTTCAGTGTTAAATGTTATGCCGCAGGGAAACCTGCAGGGCGGTCCAGACCTGCAGTCAACATGTTTGTTGATCAACCTAACGACAGAGCTAGCTCACCGACAGAGATAACCCGGAGGACAGTACCACGGTGAAACTAAGACAGGCGGGCTACGAGGCTCTGTGTATACTTCATCGGTATAGGACATGCAGACACCCCTGACTTTGGCTGTGCTGCTCAGACAGACACACAGCCGCACTACAGAAATGCTAGCTAGTCATAGCATAAGCTCAAGTAATGACCTCGCGATGCTCCATAGGAACTGCACGACTCCTTATATGTGCCCATTAAGGGGCGGCAATGAGGAAGTCAAGCGGATACTTACCTTACCACCGTGATTCAAAGTCAATGTTGAAGTACATAGCTGGATAACCATCAACACCTTAAAAGCCGCACATCATTCACAACCAGAGCGTCGCCCAGTGAGCGCTGATTGGCTGAGGGTTGAAAGGAGTGATGACGTATTAGGAGTACAGCTCATACGTAATTTGATCGTCCCAAAAAAACACATTTGGTAGAAATAAAGTACAAACGCTATTTATTTTCCCAACTAGGTTGTTTGTTTACATCATATCACCTCACCTCTCTTTAGCCGGATATATTTGCTTTAGCTAAATATCCCATATAGGATAAATGCCACGAATACATTATAAAATCTCTAATATCCAATAAGTCAGAAAAGTACTCTTTTTATGTAAAATATGGAGTTTTATTTAAAAATAACATAGAAAACAAAGTCAAAAACAATTTATGCAACACAAAAAAAGATATAAAGAGCATATAAAACTCTACAGCTACACAAAGTGTAAACATTTACATGACACACACACTGAGCAATGTTGGCATTACTGACAGGTGAGCATGTCCTCCCAGAAGGAGCCCTCCTAGATCAGGAACCTCTCATCCACTAAGGTCTTGTTGGCCAGGTTCCGCCTCCCAAGTACCCCTCTGATCCAACGGAAAATCTGTCCCGATAAGAGAACACAAGAAATAATGAATAAAGTCAACAAATCTTTACTTTTTTGGTTGTTGGCTGTAATACATTTTGGGGCAATAACTGGACATTCATTCACATGTACATGCAAACATGGACTGACCATTTGCTGCACGTATGTAAGGACAGCTGCGAGCACAAAGCTCTGAGAGCCGAGGTCCACCACGCAGAAGAACAGCGTGTCAAAAATCAGCAGGGTGGCCTCGTTCCCGTAGAACAGCACGTCGCTGAAGGAGTGCGATTCGTCTGTAGAATCACAGACCAAGGTGAAGATGAGTGGAGGAACACCCGAGGTGAGCAGACATACAACACAAAAGAAGACGCACAAAGGACATCCTCACCGTTGTAGAATATGCTTTTGTCATTGGGGTCAATCAACTCCATTCCTATGACCCGCTCGAAAAACAGTTTGTCCTTGACTATGTAGTCCATGTCGCAGTAAGCCTGTGGACAGCACACCGTCAATGATAGCAACTAAGTAAACAGAAAGTTACAGTGAGTACAGATGCTGTGTGTGTGTGTGTGTGTGTGTGTGTGTGTGTGTGTGTGTGTGTGTGTGTGTGTGTGTGTGTGTGTGAGGGGGAGTTTGTACAGAGTGCACAACAGTTTGTAAATGAAGACAAAATGAAGACAAAATAAAAGATACAAATGATTGATCACAACGTCTC
>OMLJ01102966.1:0-10919 GCA_900302595.1 Gadiculus argenteus
TTTAATGGTAGTAGACGGTTTCCTTTGGCGGTGGGCGGGGTTAAAAACTCATCCCCGTAATTCCCATTGCGCAACTGGCTAAACTTTGTCCAAAGTTGCGAGTCCCCATTCATTAGCTATGACTCTTTACTCTGCAGAGTGTGTTGTATGCAACAACAAATGCCTTTAGGTGTTTTGTCTGTGTGCTAGAGGAACATGTCACCAGCTCTTGTCCAGAGAAGGGGGAGGGTCCTGGAGAGGGGACCAGCAGTAAGAAGACAGCCAGTAGGGACACATCACCTGGTCTGGGCAGCCGCACAGGACTGTCCTGTCCCAATGAACATGTGGAGGCCCAGGGAGGGAGGGGAGGGAGACAGGTCAAGGGGGTGGACAGGCAGACGGAGGAGATAGACAGACAGACAGGTGGAGGAAAAGAACAGGCAGGGGGAGGAGATGGATAGATAGACAGGTGGAGAAGATGGGGGGACTGGTGGAGGAGGTCGATCACAGGTGGATTGACCTGATAATAATAATATTATTATCGATAATATCATTATTATCATTAATCATTCACTAATCATTTAATTATTATTGTATAACCAGAGGGGAACCGTCTAGGCCCTCTATGGTTGAACGTAAAGGATTAAATGAAAGAAGCAACTTTGTCAGTAGCCCATATCAGAATGCTGCCGACTGCAGTTGTTGGAAAGCAGAGCCGCCAAGGATGACTTTTTTTGTTATCTTCGCCGTTTTCTAAATTAACTTTAATTAAAAAGTTGTAGTTAATTATAGGAACACCAGACCAGATTGAATTGTTTCAGAAAACCAGAAAAAGGCATTTCTACTCCAACTATCGCGATACAAACAGTGCACAAACCGCCTGTGTGATGATGCGGTTATTTGTCAGGCGGGTTTGCATTTTTCTTAAGAGATATCTGTTTTTAGTTTTTGTGAACTCACTCTCTCCGGTGTGTTGCATTGGATAAGGCGGCTACTTTTATTTTTTTTTTCGCGACGGGGAAGGGGGATCAGCGGTTGACGACTGTGTAGCCTATTACCAAACATGGAGAGTAGGCTCTCTTCACTGGGTTGTTTAAAGTAGGGTGTGGTTTAAATGGGTCGTCCTTACATAAAACGGATAGAAGAAAAGTATTGATCGTCCCTTCTCAAAACATCTTTACTAAACAAGTCTCTGAATCTGCATTATATAAGGCTCTGCTGTAGGCCTACTTCAATCACTACGGGTGAGTCGTTGCTCTACTATCTAGGACTATACGTGTTAAAATGTTTGTTTATATTGAGATTTTACTTATTATTTCACCATCCATTAGGCCTACATCATCCATTTGGTATATGTGACCCCATACTACTTGTTTCTACAGGAATCAGGAACAGTAAGATCCTGTTTATTCTGGTTAAATGTTTAGCAGAGATTCAGTAGATAACAAAACAGGAAACCGGTGATGAAATCCTGCGACGCATCCCCCCAAAAAAGGTGACTAAGTGGTATGCTACATGTGAAATCAGTGTTTGCTTGTTGTTCAATCCCTTCAGAAAAAAAGGATGAGGAAGAGGAAGCTCCTGGTTAACTGGGAACATGAATGTATGTTCACATTGTTAACATGTTTACACAGACAAGACAAACAGCATTCAACCTCACTATTGATAATCCATTCCCACCCACCACGAAGATGTCTGTCACCGCTCCGACACCTGTGGGTCGGTGCCCGCCTATCGGAATACACCTGGAAGGCATCATCCTGCCGCCCATCCTCACCCTAGACGTCATACTGGGGCTTCTGGGAAACGTAGTTGCCTTTTGGATCTTCTGCTGGAAGCTCAAAAGCTGGAAAGTCCCTGTGCTGTTCCTCTTCAACATTGTCATCGCCGACTTCTTCGTGCTGGTCAGCTTGCCGCTAAGGATCGATGCCTTGCTCAGGGGTTACTGGGTTTTCGGTGACGGCCTGTGCCGGATCAACCTCTTCCTGATGTTCACCAACCGCTCGGCCAGTATCGGCCTCATGACGGTTGTGGTGATCTACCGCTACTTTAAGGTAAGCCCACACTTTAGACCGTTGACGTATTGGACGTTTTTGGCGGTAATAGGATATTAGTCCTACTCCTATAGCGTTTGGGATCAGGCTACCAAAAAATAAAGTGAAATAGCAATCAATGTGTTGTTGAGCATTGTTATCATCCAAATAGTCCATATCAATAACATAAATATGTACATGAAGCCATGGAGGAGGCCTGCACTTGTTTCAAGTGTAAACATCATTCAGTCATTCATTTACCTCATAAACCTGGCTCTCGTGCTAATCCGTGGCCCTACAAATTCTAATTTAAATAATTTAGAGATTTTTTTTTATGATATGCTGAATAGTGGAATTGCATAAGGATATGCAATTACCTTTCTTGGAATTTGGAATAATTTAATTTCTTTCACAATATGGAATATGTATGTTGCACACACACCAGAAGTCACAGAATCATGCATTTCACAGTTCACTTCCGACCCACTTCCTTTACACCTTCCCTCCCTATATGAGCCCCATCTCTGCAGGACCTCTCTAACCACAAGCTACCCAGGGCTGTACGCTAACTGTACACCTAACAGCCAAGATGCCAACAAGCTAAAGATTTCAGTAGCACACAAGTGGACCATTAAACACAATGTGAGAGCTAAACCGTTGCCACTCCTTATACGTAGTTCGGCCTTGAATGTTAAGATGAGGCAAGCCCATTAATAATGATAATCATACTCCTAATAACAATAATTATAATGACATAAATAATAAATAACAAGCGTGGCAGACAAAAGGGCTACAAAAAAGATAAAGGGACATAAGGGACAGGGGTGACGGTAGGCAATAATAATATTTCTCTTTGCACACAATCAATTTTCAATAGCATATGCGATCAAAACTCTACAGCCCTGACCTCACCCCAATTGCCTCTCCCTCCCCGCGCAGGTGGTGCACCCACACCACCGCTTCAACCGCATGACCAAGAGGCAGGCCTGGTACGCGGTGGCCTTCCTGTGGCTCCTGGTCATCGGTCCGCGGGTTCCCATGCTGGCCTTCAGCCATATCAAGGGCGGAGGCAACCAGACTCAGTGTTTCTTCTTCACGTCCTACGGCGAGGCGTCGCGGGCCATCCTCTTCTTGGTGCGCATGCACCGCATCCTGTCGGTGCTGGAGTTCCTCGTGCCCCTGGCCATGCTGCTCTTCTGCTCGGCGCGCATCTTCTGCTTCCTGAAGCATCGAAAGATGGACAAGGCGCAGAATGTGCGGCGGGCCATGCACGCATGCATCGCAATCGTGGTCGTGTTTGCAGTCTGCTTCCTGCCTGGCACCGTGACCACGCTGGGGCTGTGGGTCATCGGCGCGCAACGCCCGATCGACTGCCCCTCCTTCTACGCCTTCACCCAGCTCACAGTTGTGTCGTTTGGCCTCACCTTCCTCAACTCGGCGCTGGACCCCATCATCTACTGCTTCTCCAGCTCCATGTTCCGCAACGCCCTGGTGGGCGCGCTGCCGAAGACACTGCGCGGCGGCGGCTGCTGTGGCAGCGCAGGAGACGGGGGAGATGGAGACGGGGACGGGGCAGCGGTGGGGTCGTCGTCTGGAACTCAGTCCACCGCACAACAGGAACTCCAACCCCTCCCGAACAAGAATGCGTGAGAGACGACGGAATGAACATTGATGACAGCATTAGCATATATAAGTTAGGCCTTTATTATTAGCATTAACTGCCTTCAAATGTATTAAACTTTATGACGCAAATCTTTGTCCCTTTGTGCCAATACTATGTTCCAGTTTCAGGACCGCTGCACATTTCTATGCGCATTTCTATGGCCCTAGTTTATTTAGATAGCCTATTCACAGTGCATATTTTTGGGTCATAAATAGCCTACATAGGCCTATCTCCTGTAAGCAGGTCTGAAGAAAGTTTGGTACCAAAATTCCTATAAGGAGCGCTAGACTATTCAAGTTTCAGTTGAACGCACGGCTTGGCCGCCCTGATGAATGAACAATTCTGAAACTTGGTGTAGGCCTACATGCCTTATTTTGTATGCTGAACATTTTTGCCATTGGGACCCATATTTTCCGTCAGGATAGATGTTGTTGCACAGTGAACATTTCAAAAACTTAAGCTTCAAATTAAAAAATGAAAGAATATTCATGATCTATGAACTGGGCTTATTGAAATCCTTTAATCTTTTTCACTGGTAAAAAAAGAAAATAGCCGCATTAAGCAAGATTATTATATCAACCCCCAAAAAGTCAGAAGTAAACAGAAACTTGTCATGTATAACACTTGTGTAAAAGTGTATGTTGACAGCTCACAGCGCCAATTAAAAAAATTGCTAAGCTAAGTGAATGCTCCATTTTCCTCGCAAGTCGGCGTAAGAAGGAGGCTTGAACTTGAAAATTGCCAGGAACATAGAAGAGGATCCCTCTCTTAACTTGTGTATACAGTTTATGCGCCTCTCTGTATGTCTGAGTGTGCGTGCTTGTGCGTGCGCGTGTGCATGTGTGTGTGTGTGTGTGTGTGTGTGCGTGTGTGTGTGTGTGTGTGTGTGTGTGTGTGTGTGTGTGTGTGTGTGTGTGTGTGTGTATGAGTGAATAACAAAGATAGGTATTAGATTAATGATGGTGAATTGTAGGGAATATGTTTAGGTAACAGATTAGCCATGGATACGTTTAGGTATTTTGTACGTGGTTGATCACGTTTTCATGAAATTTTCTAATAGGCTTCCTCATGAGATTCTCTATGTGAAACTATGCCCCTCTTGGATTGCGGTCCTGAAACTGCACCCTCCTCTATTGAAGGAACACACTCATACTCATTTGGGCAGCTTGCTCCATCCCTATGCTGGTATTTTCCTACTGTTTCCACTGTTGTTTCCACTGTTCCTATTGTTTTCCACTGTTCCATTTAATAAAGCGGTGATTTTTTCATTTTTCATCTCCACATTTTGCTTAATACAGTCACGGTTCAAGATGAATTGGTAACTTTATCTTATTTGACAGAATATTGTAGTTAAATAGTGCATGATCCTATTTGTGCTCATGCAATTACATATTCATTTATCGAAAACAAATCATAGTATACCTACTAAAATAGTACCTAATATAAAGGACATTTTCAATTCAGTCCATGAACTAAAATATAAGTTTGTGCATATCGTTTTTCCAGAGCATGTTCAATCGTAGAGTAGCTTACACTTCGACATCTCATCAACTAGTTGTAGTAGGCCTACATAGTAAGTGAATGAGTAGGGTCACTGCAAATTACGATTGGTCCCTATAAATCATAAGTAATTCCAATAGAACTATACATAGGCCTACAAATATATTTGATATTATTATTATTATTATTATTATTATTATTATTATTAGGCTATTATTAGGCTATTATTATAATGGTTTTGATTTTATCAACTCAAATCAACACCTTTAGTCAAACGATTTATTCATTAGAAAACCAGCATCGGAGCTTTTGTTATTGTCTTAACCTTGAGTTTAGATAATTATTTGTAACGCGATAACAACATTTACAACAGGAATGTCGGTGGTCCACTACATTGGGTCCTGAGGAGGTCTCTTCCGAGTGACGTCTTCCCATAACAACCACAAGCTCGGCTCACTGCGAGCGAACCGTGATCCGAGGACTGTGGGCTTATGGACATATTGTAGACATAGATATCAATGTATAAAATAAAACCTTATACACAACCCGACACAAATATTTCACTATGTGATTCTTATAGGGGTTGGCAAGCTGGTTTACTGTTAGTTTGCTAACTAACTAACTAACTTCCCATTCAACGACTGCAGGCAGCCTGAGCAGAGACTCCTTCAGCTGTAACGTGGATGTGATATTAGTCTAGAGTCTAGACTTTATTCAATACAACAAAACAGACGATGGCAAACGTCGACACTGCGGTGGCAGGTGGATCCATGGTGAGCGGACACTCGACGTGGGCTTGCAGAGGTGAACAGAACGTGTCTGAGCTGTTTCTGCCCATTCATCTCAGTCAGGACGGGCGCCTCACTGATTGCGCCTCAACAGACCGGTATGTCCATTTAAATACTCGAGACTTTCAGGACTTATCAGGTCAAAAGGATGACACAAAAAAGCCCATGGGCTCATTTCCATTGTGGTCCCTTTGTAGTGTAAGCATGTTGATAGGTGTGTGTTAAATGTAATGTACATGACAGGGGAACAAAGTTGATTGATGCTTGCGATGCATGCATGGCGTGAAATATGGCCATGGGTCCATGGGCTACGAGCAGAAAGCGTTCCCAAACCCGATCAAATCATTACGTGATTTGTCCAAGTATACATCTCTGCAGAGGTAGACAACTGATGGAGCATGTACCTTTATCTAGGTCCATCCCACACCCATGCAAAGATTGCATACACTCATGGTGTTAATGGACACTGTATAAAAGTGGCATATATTCTTGGTTATGTTCTACATTGCTGACACTAACCACACTACTTGACCCGTATCTTTTTATTCTCCGACCTAGGGGGTCATGTCTGGTGCTGTTGGAGCAGGGGGAACAGGGCTCTCCATGCGTCATTACACTGTGTTCGGTGTCACAGCCCCCTTCCCTGATCTGCAGCCTGCTGGTGACCAGCGAGGCCAGAACCATCGAGGTCTATTCCCAGAGTGGGGACTACTGTGGCACCAGTAGAGGGGAGAGGGATGACGGCATACGGACCAATGGGTAACCAAAAACTGTGGCCAATGTGGTTTAAGTTGCATGCCAAAAGTCAATAAAAAAGCCTTGAAGCCAGGAGATACAATGTCAGCCATTGGGCAGCATTTGTCAATGTAGCATTGGCAAGCCAATAGAAGCATCTGCACTTTGAGATGTGCTCAGTACGCACAATTAATGGATAGGAATACTTGTGTTGTGCTTCAGAAAGCTGGATGTGACCTGTTTTTCTTTCCGTTTCGTTCTAGTGATGAAGACCAGGGACCATTTTATAAGACGCACCTGATACTAGAATCCCCATGTGTATCCTGTGAAGTGAAGGTTGGTTGATATAACATAACTAATTCCTTGTCTTTATTAAATAGGAGTGGATATCCTTCTATCTTCTTTTTTTGTTGATGTCTTTTTCCAGACTGTATGAGAGAGAGACTAAAGTAAAAGCTGTCGGAAATTTTGATGTACAGGCCTAAGTTTTCTGGCAGCTTCAAATGCATTGAACCCCGCACAAATATCCCTAGACTTCTATCCACCATACTTCATAAACCCAGGATCTCAGACCCACAACCTTACAGCTGGGAGTCAAAACAGCCAATAGTCTAGCCATGGTCTGTTAAAAAAACAAACACTCTAATATTGTAGCGTCTGCTGTGGTTATTATGTTTCTATTACTATCAACACCACGACCCATCACATCTACATACAGACAATTTTGTCTCAACTAGGTTCAGTCTCCTGCTCCACCATTGTGAGGCCTAGTGTGAAAATGTATTCACACCCAATCCCTACTCTTCCGTCTTTTCTCCCCCTCAACCCTCTCACTCCCTCTCTAGCTACTCTCCCTGGGCGGGAGGAGCCATGTGGCGCTTTCTCGTGTCCTGGTTGGCCTACAGCCCCAGGGTCCCACGCTGCATACAGCCTGTAGCCCTGCCCCAGGCCTGGACTTGGGCCTGGGCCCCAGCATCGACATGCAGCGGGTGCAGACCCTGGTGGAGGAGATGGGCTCCAGCCTCTCACCTGGAGCCCAGAGCCTCATGGACATGGTGAACGTCCAGCAGAAGGTGAGGTGGAGCTAGGCTTTCCCTCAACAGCATCCATCGCAATTTCCATACCTCCTTTTCAACTGTGCTGTGGGTGGAATTCTGAACCGATTTCGGAGGTGGTGAAACAATGTTGTCGTTGTTGTGTCCAGAATCAGGCCAGTGCTCTGGGCGGGCTGCTGCCTCTCCTGATGGGTAGCGGGGCCTTCTCGGCCCTGGCTGGAGGCGGCGCCGGGCCCCTAGCCATGGTCCGGAATGGACCCCTTCCACCAACCAGCATGGTAATAATCCATTTGGTCAGCCCATGTTATTCTGGTTGGCAGCCCCAATTAATGAACGTATGCACAAAGTATGAAGCAATTTGATTTAAAATATACCTGCACATTGCCCTTTGAAAGTCATTCAGGCTGCATTTATTTGCACTGGTTGTTCAAAACCAAATTATTTGCAATTATTTTGTGTCATGTCAAGTTCAATTTTGTTCTTGCCATTATATGGCATAGGTCTAGACCTGTTTTTTTTTTATATCGTCACAAAAATGTCTACGTTTTAAGGTTGTAACATATATCTCAGCATAAATTGACTTATGTGGGTTTTCATTGGATATTCTTGACCCTCCTAGCCCCCAGCCAACGGGCCCCCCGGGGGTCCAGCTCCTGTCCAGAATGGAGCTCTGGGGTCGGATGTTTCTCCCTCAACGCCTGGAGACTCTAAGGATACAAGTAAGGGCTGGTTCTTGCTTTGGTTTCCTACAAAATATTATTCAGACTGGCCGGCAACATTAGTTGTAATACAACTTGGAACTAGTTGTTAAAATGTTGATTATCAATTGCGTCATTCCAGTTGGCTAGATTTGAGTTGACAAGATTGCGTCAGTTTGATTCAAGCGGGTACTATTCAAGTCTGTTTGCTTCAATGTGTTTTTCTTCCAGTCAGGTACCTTCTGTTGTAGAACCTTTAGAACAACTTACTGTACTTTACCGCTTTCTCTAAATCGCCTTGAAGAAATGACCCCCAACCTAGCAGTTGTCACCACCTGTGTTTGTCCAGACCCCAAGGAACCAATCGACCGAACCCAGCTTGCAGAGATGATGTCTCACTTCCTGAACGGCCAGGCCTCGGGCAGAGGTGGGGGTGGTGGTGGCCTAGAGCTGGGCCCCACCCCTGCTCACTTCCTGCCCATGCTGCAGAGCGTGTGCGGTCAGGTCACCCAGCTGAGGCTGGACGACGCGGCTAAGAACGGAACCTGGTGGGTGGGCCTGGCCCAGTTTTTCTCTTCTTCTGCTTTATTTTTTCTAACCCTCACCCTAACAAATTATGTAAAAATATATATTATTTTCAACAAATGAACACAAAACAAACTATTCTGCTATGAATAGGATCCAGTAACATTATATTGTGTTTTGTCAGATTATATTATCATAATTATGATATTATTATATAATTATTGTTATCATATTATTATTTCAGGACCCTTTTATTCCAAGTAGCATTTGCATGTCACTTGCATATGAGTTCATACATTCTTGTATGTACTTTGGACATTCAGAATGGTTGGGAAATGAGACTCAAACACCTCAACCAGGTAGTGTGAACCGGTTAGCTTTCAGTTTAACTCCAGTAGACAGGACTCTAAGTAGGATTCTGATGCTGTTTTTTGGGGATAAATAGGTCATAAACGGTGACAAGTTCCTTAATATAATGGAAGTTAAGATGTTGCTGAAGGGTGATGGCTATACAGTTTTAGTGACACAGGACCAGTCCACATTCATCCAGGTTAAATTGTATGTAATACAATTAGTATAATGTATATTATGGCGTTTCGTATTTCTGGACAACGGCGAAAGCTTTGTTTATTGAAGAAAATGTAGCGCAAAAGTTCACCGTCCTTCTTGGACGTCCTACAGTTGTTGCTCTTTGTTTATTGTGCGTGTTCTTCTTTTTCCTTGGATCTATCAGCAGGCTACACTGTGTCGGGCTGCTATGAGATCACGATACTTGCGTAGCTGCCGCGGCTATCGCCGTCCGGCTTAAACCCCGCTCACCATAAGGGTACTGTCGGTGGTGGAAACGCGACACGTAACCGACCTGAACAATACCGCTCCCTCCCTACCCGCACCGAACCGACCCGACCCGCACCCGTCGGTGGAAACGCGTCATTAGTATAATGATCCCAATGAATGTCTATACTACATACACTTAGTTCATTTGTACAATCTTTCAATGACACAATCATGCCTGGAGCTTTAGATATCTGGTCGGAGTGTGCGAGTGCTTTCTGAGTTCCCCCACAGAGGCGGTCAGAATGCTGTCAGATCTGAGTATACAGGGAACAAAGAGACCCATTCATCTAATAAGACAACTGATGCGATTGTTATCGCCTCAGGGTAGGACTTTTGATTGGCTAAAAACTTAAATCGTACGCCTTTTTCATTCAGGTACATGTTTTTGGATTTCTTGATGAATTTCCTTGATGATGACATTAACATTGCGCTAATTTGGCCACCAATTAAATTGAGTTTGTGGATTCCTTATAAGGGCCATGAACCAACCACCATGCAGCCAGAGAGAAGAGGACTGGCACAATGGATTCCCTTCATCAGCAATGTGTATGATATATATATTTACAAAATGCTCATACGCTTACTCAAAAGAATAACCTAAACAAACGCTACCAAGCGTTGGTTCTCATCTAGATCGTCAATATCTAGCAGTTGGTGTCAGCTGAATCCATTGAAACAATGTCCCACTAGTCTGATGAATGGAAACGTTTGTCCGGGGTAGAAAATGAGAGAAAGTGGGCAGTCTAGAAACGTCACTTGTGTTTCCAGTCCGTCTCAGACCTTCAGCGCGACTCTCAGCCGGTAGGTCTCTTCTACTCATACTGGGGGACGCAACGTACTAGGATGGAAAGCTACAGACAGATTAGGTCTGATCGAGGCTTCCTTCTAGAAATGTTTGGCATTGTGGTTGTTGATGAGCGTTTTGAGGCTTTTTGCACTGTTGATTGTGGTGGAGGATGGACTGAATGGAGTAGTTGTAACTGGACATAGGCTTTACTAGCTGATGTTGTGGTTGGCTTTCATGAGATGGGATACCACAACAATACAATAAACAAACTGGGAAACCAGTAACGTTTACGGTTTGCTGGTTTAGAGGTTGCTAGGCT
>OMLJ01102970.1:0-10419 GCA_900302595.1 Gadiculus argenteus
TTATTCAAATAACGTTTGAATCGTTGAACGCACGCATGGCTGGCACGACGTCAACCTCCCAGGAACCCGTGGTGAAGCCGTTGACATTAGCCGCGTACCGACCAGGCGTACTTTTCCCGTTAGTGAGGTTTTGTGGGTTCAGTTTGGAGAGAGGCTCCGCCCAGGATCCGCCCCTCAGGACTCTTACAGGGGCTCTTACAGGGGCTCTTACAGGGGCTCAGAAAGTCCTCCAGCAGAGGTTGTACTTTTCTGAGCCGCTCGTAGCTCGTCGACGCTCCGTCGGTAAGCCTCTCGGACTTCCCTGCGGTGCGTACGCGACGACGAGGGGAGCTAATGCGTGGGTGGAGCCAAAGAGTCCTGGTGGGTACTCGGCTATTGTATCCACAAATCTCCATTTGTTCCTCAAACTAATTACTCCCGGAGTAATGTTGTGTAACTATTTTTGGAACAATGTTGTAGAATTGTTAGGGAACAATGTCGTAGGATGTTTTTTGCATTATGTTTATATGCTCAAACAACCACGTCACCGTGCAAGTGAGCACGCATGCCTTCTGATCGGCCCTAAAGCCAGCCAGCCCTACAGGTTTACCTCGGGTGAGCACAGGCCAGAGCGTGTGTCAGGGTTACATGAAGAAATGTGTTGCATCATGACATAGTCATATCCTAATACGTCTTTATTACAAAATCAACTCTTTACTAAGCATGAATAATTCAATGACGGGTTAAGACAAAAGTGTTAAGTCTGCAAAAGGGAACATTAACTCTTTGAGTGCCAAAAACATTTTTTTTAGTTTTTAGCTTTTTTTTTAATTATGAAAATAGACACTCTAACACACCTTGTGTGTGAATTTGGGAACTCTATGATGAACAGAACTGAAATAGATGACGATCGAGGTGTCAGAAGAGCAACAGGCTCAAACAGTGCATACTTCATAAAAGATGCTATATCTCCATTTCTAGAAAAAAAAAAAAGGATTTTGATGAAAACCAGCCACTGTTTAGCTTGGGATTTCTCAGGAACGGAGACATATAGAAATAAAGGGTTTGTACCCACTGAGAGCTTAAAGTTTCACCTTTCAAACGAGCCGTAGTATGTGTCCATAGCTATAATATCGAATACGCTGTGGCTGTACAAAAATCATCAACAATGGTCTAGATTGCTGGCACTCTGGGCCAAAGCTTCGGAAAACAGCGCGGCACTCAAAGAGTTAAGAGTATCATTTCAGTTCAGAACACTTTTATATTTAGGAGTGTGTGCTCTGTTTTAGATTGATCCACACCAGTTGTTTTGGATTAAAAATGAATTAGCGAACACGGTAAATCATTTTATGAGCGCCAACAGCCATCTGAAACGTTTCCGTTTACAGTACAGCGAGTTGTTTTTAGTGAGTTTGTATTTTTTTTTATAATAACATTTAGTACAAATGGAGCAGCGGTAACTAAATGGACCACATATCAGAAGACAAAAAAGTGAAGAAAAAAAATGTTTTGCATAACAATCTCTGCTCCCCTCCCCCGAGACGGAGGAGGAGGAGGAGGAGGAGGAGGAGGATGGACACCAACGTCACTGTTCCTTGACCTTAGTTTAAAAATGGAAGCGAGCAACTCAAGGATCCTCAGACAGGGAGGGAATGTTTACCCGTCGACAGCCTATCAGGGCCCGGGGCTCTTCGAGGCAGACCCAGGGCGAGTCAATGTTTACACAGCGTCGGCCAATCCGCGCCTACGACTAGTCACTCTAGGCCCTCCCCCCTCTGTGCCTGCCCTGCTGTCGGGATTGTACTTAATGGGAAGCTATAAAGCAGGCTGACAGGTCATGAGTGAGAAACAGAATAGCAGCGTTAGCATAAGAAGGGAAATCAGGCGCGTGTATCAACTAGGAGCTATGGGACACACAGACTGGCACAGCAAACGCTTCAACATACTGTTAGACACTATGGAGAGAAAGTGAGTGGATCGTTTATCTTTGTACAAACTGCATTGGCAATGAGGAAAAGTTATCTGAATGATTTGTTTTACACACTTTTAATAATAATAATAAATGTATTGATAATGCTGTTGCTTTTTTGGGTTCTTCAGAAAAGAATGGAAGACACCAATGAGAATCTTTTTCAAGATGAGCCCTAACCAGGCCAAAGCCAAAGGAGAGATGAAGAGCACGTCTCACAGGTAAAGCCAGGGAGCGTCTCTCAAAAGTCACAAGTCTCGACCTGCATGCATTGCTGTTAACAGACTGCACTCGTGAACTGCCAAAAATAAGACAAAAATATATATATTTTGTCTGAAACCTGCACTAAAAACGATCATTGCAGTAGTAGGATTTTAAACAACAAATACCTCTATTCTATTTTTACCCTTGCCATGCTTATTATTCAGTTTTATTCAGGCCTTATCTTATCAGCAAATCTTTTTTTTACTGTCATGCAGCGATCCAAAATATCTTTGAGTCTAATTGTAGCTTCAGTCTGAACTTCAAAGCCTGGAGGAAGACAGGCATGAGGAAGCTGGTGACGTGTGTGTGTTCCCCCCCCAGGCCAGAGCTGGATGACGTGCATCAATGGGCACAGTCACTTGACAAGCTACTCGCTCATAAATGTGAGTATGATTACCGCCACATGATTGGACAAAATGGTTTCAAAGGTCACACTTTCTTCCGAGGGCTATTTTTAGGAAACATTGATGATCATGAAAAGAAACAAAAGAAATGATAGAGATATCAAAAGCGGGACGGGCCCCGTACGTCACCTTCGCGTGCCGCTTATGACTTTATGACTTTATGATTTTAAAACGCCCTCTCCCTCTCCGCTCTGCAGATGGTAAAGCTCTGTATTGTGTTTTCCTGAAGTCCGAGTTCTGTGAAGAGAACATTGAGTTTTGGACGGCCTGCGAGGATTTCAGGACGAGCAAATCAAAAAGGGAGATGGCGTTGAAGGCCAAGCACATTGCTGAGGAGTTTGTCAAAAGTAACGCACCCAAAGAGGTAATAACCCCTTCAATAAATATAGGTTATATATATAGGTTATTACACAGGCAGTCAGTTCAGTACGGCTGGATATTTTTATGAGTCCACAGGCCGAGACAAAATACAAAGATGATTATTATATGACAATTGTACAAATAACTCAAGGAAAGAATGAGTTTTCCACCATTTATTCTGCCGCGTTCAACTGTCAACAAGCGTCTATAACCGCACGCTGACGACAGCTGTTCAATCAGTTGTTGACCCGTGTAATATCTCTGTATATTTGCACTCCAAAAATCCATATTTGCACTCGATATCTCCTGCGTCGTGTCATAAGACCCAGATATTAGGCAGACAGGATAGTATTTGGTGACAATACATTATTGGATGAGGTGACCCTGACACAAATGTGACCACATTAACAAGAGTTTGAGACAAACATGGTCTGGTTAATCTAATCTATAACCTAACCTAATCTTCCTCGTTTTTGCAGATCAATCTGGACTACGCCACCAAGACCAGCATTCTGCAGAGCCTGGCGGAACCCAGCAGCAGCACCTTCGTGGTCGCTCAGAGGAAGGTGTACAGCCTGATGGAAAACAACTCCTACCCCCGCTTCCTGCTCTCCGACCTGTACCGAGACCTGCTGCTGGACGTCACGACGCATGGCAAGAGGAGCTAGCTGTCCGGCATTCACCCGCTACCACCGGTGCGGGGCAGTTTGACGCTTGATTCCAGACACTGGCCTAACAGACTCTGGTGCAAAATCCAAGTTAGGAGCAAGACACGAACCAGCGGACGATAAAAAAAGACTAAGAAGCTACATTGCATGCTGGCATGTAATGAGGTCCAGGGTTATGTTGCTGTTTCGTGTTCGTTTCAATACGTCCTCCGCATCGACATGGAGAAGACAGCGATATGAAGATTGATTGCCTACATTGTAGAGGACTTTTGCACTGATGCTCATACTTTGTTTTTGCATTTTGTTTGTGTGTATTGTAGGTTTCTGACTGATGAGTGTATGCGTACAGACACTGTCGATTCGTTTTTTGAATGTTGTTATTTTTGCCTCTCTTCTTGCCCTGTAAAGGTTTATAATTTTGAAACTATTAACAAAAGTCAAACTAACTTATTATTTTGATTGCCTGTTGTCATTTACAAGGGTGTCTGCGACACCATAGGCCTATGTTGTACAAATATGAATACAAGTTAGAATAGATGTGACATTGGGCCAGGGGGCAGCCGGGTTGCTCCATGACATCTTTTTATTGACTTTGTGGTAAAATATGAATTTCTGCTCAAATAAATAATGTCTTTTTACAAAACAATTGATGACTTATTGACTTCCAAACCTTTAAAGATACTGAAGGTATGACTTAAGAGCTATCATTTTGAGTGTAATTCATTAGAAAATGCTTGAGGATTATGTTGTGATTGACTGCACCATTCAGATTCTAGACCACTCCTAGCTCATATCTGATTGGTTTGGGGGAAATACATCCTGGTTTATCAGAGGTTACTCACCACCAACACTTCGCAATGGTGGTGAAACGCGCAAAGGGAGGCGACGCTTATTTTCACAGGAACACGTAACAGGATATGAAACATCAGGCACACTACACACCCTAATCTGCTGTTCTGACACATTTCATGCTCAATTTAGTAGCAGTGGAACAGTTTGGTGGCTCTGCACCCTACACTGTACGTACAGTTGGTGCAGACAGAAGGTCAGAGGAGCAGAGCTGCAGCAGCCTGAAGGAGAGCGGTGTTATTGTGTGTGTGCCGTGGTGTACTAGAGACAGCTCCTCGCTCGCTCTATGAGCTCATCGTAGAGGGGTTGAGCAGAGCGGGGGCACCGTCATGTAACTCCCAACATAACCAGACACCTTGTCCCTGTGACATAACACAGGTGCAATGTCACCCCCTTGTTCTGCAGTACACACAGAGGCCCGCTCTCCTCCCACCAACCACCGCCGCGGTCCACGTCCATGCCCAGCTCGCTACTGCTTTTAGGCCCCGTTAACACCAAGGGAAACCGCAGATATTTCCACGAGGTTCGGCCTCTCATTTACACGAAAACCCAGTTTTTAATCACAGAAAACGGTTATTTCGAACTCTGGTTTGTTGGCTGCATGTAAACAGAGAAACCGGCGTTTTAGCATCGTGACGCGTTGGTCTCTGGTTTGTTTGGCGTTTCTGATTGGCCGCCTGTTTGCTCCAAGTGTTGGTGACACCCTCCCACCCCGGCTGTTTTTATCATTGGTGTAAACAGGATTATTTTTACAAACAAAGGAGGGGAAAATAGCCGTTTTTAAGAATACCCTGCCGTGTATAAACGCGGCCTTAATGTCCATCAAAAGAACATGCTATACATATATTAAAGGTAAAATGACAAGTTGATTCATGTGTTTTTTTTTTTATAGTTTACTGAAGTGATAAAAGTTAAAGATGTGATAAAACACAGCATGTGCATGATGATGCTACTGAAATTCACCCCACATTGGTAGTGTCTGTATGATGACAGGCCTATCAGATGAACCCGTTGGGGGGGAAACAGAACTCCGACGCTCTCCCTCGTGGTCCACACGCGCTGGACCGGGCCAATACAGTAGGGCTACAACTACAAAAACATACTTCTCTCTGCTACGCACAGCCAGCTCTAAAGTCACCACTCAAGTGTTGCTGGTTGCCATGGGAATCTCAGCAACAGCACCGCAAATTTGAGTCAAGGCAGTTACACGAGGTGCGTATGTAAACACTGGAGACAAAAATAGAACGAGCCACTGTTTTAAGGTTTTCGAGTACACATCTAGACTCCACGGGACACTACGACGTACTATATGCAGTAAATACACAACACTAGCAGATTCCCCTAGAGATATTAAAAGTCAAAGATAGCGTTCTTCACAGTCTTCAGCACAAGTCATTTTGCGAGCTTCACCGGTTCTAGTTACCAGTCAGCTTTTGTACCATCAGCACAGCTTCAAGACATCACGTTCAGAGTACTTTGAATGCTGTCCACGTTTAATCCAATGGCACAAAGGACAAAACCATGCACAGAGTCGCTGGTCTGTCTTTAAATGAAAGCAAGCAATAACCTTTAAAGGGGTACTTCCCGATGTGCATTCAGCTTTGTATAAATAGAAACCCAGTAGTATGTTTGAATGATCGTGCATCCCTCCCTCATTTTTCCCTGAGTAGGGAAAGCTCTGCATTTCTTTCTGAAATCGGTTTCGCCAATGATGCAAAATTGGTCATATTGCATCATCAGTGAACCAAAATGTGTAATTTTACATCAAAAAAATGCAGAGCTTTCCCTTCTCAGGGAAAAATGAGGGAGGTATACTTGATCATTAAAAAAAAATACTGGTTTCTATTTCTACAAAGCTTAATGCAAATCTGTGATGTACCCCTTGCCTAACTGAAAGAAAACATGAAACGATGTCCATGAGGGGGTCTATGTACCAACCGTTTACGTCTTCTCTACAAGTGCCTCTCCTAAGCGGGCTTCAACATCATCTTACCACTGAGTTGTTTGAAATAAACAAAGTCTTTCAGGACTCAAACGTGGTCAGTTAACTACATGAGCTGTGCACGGTTAAGTGCCACCCTGGCCTTTATCTTTATTAATACGACCAGTTAAATAACCAACACAAAGCTGGTGAAGACAGCGGACAAAGAATGCATACAAAACTAACTGCAGTTTGAATTGATCAATAGAAAAGTAACAAAAAAAACAAAAAAACTCAAACATCTAGACATTTTATTATGAAAATAAGACAACATTTGAACACAGCTTTCCTTCAATCATGCATTGCAGCTGACAGACCTATGGTCGAGTGGAGGGTGTTTCCTTTGTGATATATACACTCGGTTCAATCTTTTCCGTCTACCATGGCAGCGTGTGTGTCTGGTAAGACCTCAGAGTCTCGATGGACTATTGACCAGGGTTGTGTTTGTCCGTGCGTTTGTTGAATTGGGCCTGCGTTTAGGCCTGCGAGTGTAGCCGGGATGATGGTGGATAGGTGTGCGTGTGTTTTTGGTGGGCCGGCGGACTGATCTCACTTGGCCTCCTGTGCTTTCTTGGCACTCTGCTTCTCTTTGGCCTTCGTGGAGACAAAGACACAGAGACATGAGAGGATGTTGTTTTGTGTATGAAAACAGCAACGACAGCCTAGTAACAGTGACTGCGTTTACATGCAGGAGCATAATCGTGTAATGCACGTATCGAATGAAGGTTAGATTCATGTAAACAGGTTTATTCGATCTGCTACGCCAAACAGGAAGTGGCTCTAGTACCACTTGTTGAAAGGGCTACAGCGCCACTTAGCGTAGCGGAGTCAGCCAGGTCTCTGACCATTATACCAATCTGATCCGATGCATGTATACTCGGACAAGTGACAGCCCCCCCCCCCCGTCGAGTGCAACATCAGCTTATTCCGATCTGATCCGACCATGTGACCGCAGTCAGTGTTACTTTGCTTATTGTTGAAGTTAAAATGCAGAAGTGTAATTATACGACATCAAACCAAGGCGCAAATGTACTATTGCGCTGTCGGTACATGATGGAAAGATGAACACAGCCATGTGACGCTGCAAAATCACTAAGCCTTTACCACAGAGGGATAATATCAGGCTTGAAAACAAGCACAGTGCCTATAACGTTATGATGAGTCTGTAGGTTTGCCAGGCAGTGGCCACCATTAAGGTCATAAAGGGCTGATTCTGGTCCCACATTGACGCAAAGCAACGACCACGCAGACGCAGTCTTGAACCTTTATGGTTCTGCGTCGGGTTTTAGTGAGCGGACCAATCACAGCCCTTGTGGCTGCGTCGCCTCGACGGAAGGTTTACAATTTCTGGGAGGCGCACGTCAGGCCCTCGTGGTGGACGCAAGGAGGGTCCACAAGGACGTAAGGGGTCTGTACGCCCCTTGCGTTGCATGAACGCAGGACCATAAACAGCCCTTAAGATACAACTGTGGTCTTCCCTAGTAATACACAGCTGCAATAAAAGACCCTTTCTGCCATCTAGTGGACACGTTTAAAACTGCTCAGACAATATCCTATTTTCACTACGTCATTAGAGAAAATAACGTTCATCACGTAAACCCTATTTTAGTCTGGTGATCATCTGTCAATGCCTTATTTGAAACAAATATCACAGCATGCATACATCCCCTTTGTTTAACAGCTTAAAACGTCAACTTTTAGACAATCATCAATACAAACAAAAGTAATTGCATTAGTTACCTTCTCCACTAGGGGTATCAACTGTTGATGCTCTGCTAGTGTTTTTAGTAGTTCCATAATGAATGGTAGGTAGTTATGCTTTCGTCGAATATTCTCAACCTGTTAATGGCAGGAGAAAGAGATTAGCCATTAGTTTATTATTCTGCATTTGAACTTGCTTGCAAGAGGGTTGAACTAGAAGCACACTAAGGATCCATTATTACACGACACGTGAGATATCGGGTGCAAATATGGGTTTTTGGAGTGCAAATATACAGCGATATTACACGGGAACAACAACAGCTGATTGCACAGCTGTGTCAGCGCGGTCAAACGACCGCGCCGACCACAAATGGTGGAAAACTTTCTTTCCTTGATTTATGTTGTCATATTTTGCATTTTGTCTCGTCCTGTGGACTCAACGTAACGACTTCATAATTCATAAAAATATCCAGCCGTACTGAACGACTGTAATAACCAATATTTATTCCGTATGCATTTTTGTGCCAAAAACAAAAAAATGTAATACATGTTTACTGTGTGAATGCTCAAGTGGATCACACTTTAAAGTGTGATCCATTTGCAATGTGAGCAAATCACAATCACCCAACATTGCTCAGTGTCATCTTCACACACAAGAATACCATTATAACAATGTCACTTTGAAATGATTGCATATTCTAGGTTGGAAGTTGAATCAGAAGAGCTGAGAAAAGGACATGCCTGCAGCTGTTAAGGATAGCACTGGACGAGGAATACTAGACGGAAATACTTCTCATGCACAAATGTGTCGTCAATAGCTTATGTGCTGAAATGGTATGCTTTGATGTCATACCTTTATTAAGAACCATAAACATTAATACACAAAAAAAAAATACATTATGGAGTGCAGAAAGTTGAACAGCTCAATGGCTCCACTTCTTTCATCGGTTGGATTTGTGTGTCAAAGCACCGCATGGCGATGAATTCCAAAGCATATTTTGTAAAACGTGATGGACATCCAAAATTGTAATTGTTATTAAGTGTGTGCATCAGAAAGTTATGTTCCATTAAATTCCTTGCCGGAATGTTGGATTCAGTTTTTTTAAGTGCAGGCATAAACTGTATTTGTGTATTGTTTTCAGAGTACCCTGGTTTACCAGAACTTACAGACCCTGGCCCACAAATACTTGGCATGTTGGTTGATTGACTCTAGCAGTACACATATGTTTACTCTTCTTAATGTCTTAGATACTCCTATTCATAGGATTATTCTCAGGTTAATATTACTCTATTATGTCTGCTTTATGTTACTCTATTGTATTTAAATCATCTTATTATGTGCTGGAAGTTATGTGCTGGGAGCTCAGCATTCATATCGCAGAATCGAGTCGCAATACTTTATCGCAAAATCGCAATAATATTGAATCATGGCCCAAATAGTGTCAAATCGTCACATTTTTGCCAATTTTCCACCGCTAATAACCGACCTTATATCGTTTGAGTTTCTGATTCTCCTCCTCAATAAGCAGCTGGTATTTGGCGATCTCTGACTGGATGGAGCTGAGGAAAGTGCTACTCTGGTCCGTGTCCATCGGCTCGTCCTGCGATGGGAGACAGACACAAGACGTTGGAGACAAGAACATGTAGAACAAGTCATGCAATTATAAATCCCCAAAGTGCAGTATTTACAGTACATCCATGGTTTTCTTCCTGCTCACAACTGCGCTTGTACAAATTGTCGGCGAGATACCACATTAGCCGCATACTTTCTTTTTATTACCAGGCATACTTTTCCCGCTATGAGGTTTTGTGGGTGCGGTTTGGAGAGAGGATCCGCCCCTCAGGACTCTTACAGGGGCTCTTACAGGGGCTCAGAAAGTCCTCCAGCAGAGGTGGTACTTTACTGAGCCGCTCGTAGCTCGTCAACGCTCCGTCGGTAAGCCTCTCGGACTTCCCTGTGGTGCGTACGCGACGAAAAGGGGAGCTAATGCGTGGGCGGAGCCAAAAAAAAAAAAGCCAGGGACTGAAACCGTACTTTGGGCTAATAGTAGGGATTTAACTATACGTATATAAAATCTATTTCTGCAGTGTTCAGCAGGCCTGAGTGGTCAGCCTGACCCCCGCTTACCTCCGTCAGCTGGGTCTGCAGCTCCGCGATCTTCCTCTCGTACACCATCTTCCTGTCCGACACGATGGCCATCAGGTTGAAGCGGATCTCCCCTTCACTGTACCTTTAGGCGAGGA
>OMLJ01102988.1:0-11432 GCA_900302595.1 Gadiculus argenteus
CGTTTGTTCAGATATTTTAGGGGTTGCCTCTGTGTAGTTGAATCACCTGTCGGTGTGCAAAAGCTATGATAGAAGAGCTGTGCTATTCGAGTTCACCGTGGTGCAACAGGACACATACTGCAACACCATGCATGAGCACCAGGAGGACAGGGCTGACACTGGAGGACAGGAGGACAGGGCCGACACTGGAGGGTGCTGGACAGGGCTGACACTGCAGGGTGCTGGACAGGGCCGACACTGCAGGGTGCTGGACAGGGCCGACACTGCAGGGTGCTGGACAGGGCTGACACTGCAGGGTGCTGGACAGGGCTGACACTGGAGGGTGCTGGGGGTGTTCGGAGCTATCTTATCCAATGAGAATCTATTTCAGCAGTGCAGGGGCTATTTTACCTCCTTTTAGAGCAGATGCACAAGCACAATAAACGACATGACGACAATGTGGAAGCGTTGGTATTCCTTCCAAATCACTTGCTTTCTTATAATAAGCGTAATTTGAATAGTACATAGTAGAAAAGTAGGTACAGAATTTACATTTGAGATACACTATTGTACCCTCAAAGGTTATTAGTAAATTAAATTAGTAAATTATTGAACAGCGCAAAAATATATAGTTAGCCTACTATTAGTAACTAGTACTAATTTTTTGAAATAGTAACAATAGTACTATTTGTTGTACTTAACTGTCGATGCACGATTCAGCCAAGTTGCGTATCTTTGGCTTAACCAGCTCTGGGCTTTATGCTGCGTTCCAGGGACACTTTTTAGTCCGTAAATTACGAGCTGGAACTGGCAGTACATCGATCTGCTACGAGTTCACGAGTAGTAGGTTGCGCATTTGTCTGCGGTTCCAGGGCCCTTCCACCGGTAGAAGATTGTACATTTCCCGCCCAATCTGGCAACTAGGGTTGCCAGATTGGCAACTAGGGTTGCCAGAAATCTGACCCAATCTGGCAACCCGGGTAGTGACACCACGAGTTACGTGTTGCCGGGAATGCACCATTACTATTGGTTTCCCATTCCGTGCGAAGCGTCGATTGGTCCGAAACCGTGGCTCCGCCTTCCTGGCGGGAACGTTCATGCGGTGTGTCCAACATGTAAACAAATGTCCTCCACGCACACACGAGTACACAGAGTATATATATACCAGTAATCAGTATACCAACAATATGAACACGCTGCGTTCCGCTGTGCAGAAAGGAAAGAGATCCACTGTGACAAAGACCGAAACTACCAGAGCACCCCGAAAGAGGACAACGGAAGCAGTAAAAGAAGGTATCTAATCATGTTACGTCCTATTGAAGACATGTGTTGTGTTTTATGAGCTGTTGTAGGCCTATAACGTGTCTATGATCGGTGTCCTCCAGGCAGAATAAAACACTATAGAGTTGTATACTCAAGGACTCTTGCCGATACAGTTATAGCATATTTACAAAGGTTGTTAAAGGGGTACACTGATTTGCATTAAGCTTTGTATAAATAGAAACCCAGTAGTATTTTTGAATGATCGTGCATCCCTCCCTCATTTTTCCATGAGAAGGGAAAGCTCTGCATTTCTTTGATGCAAAATTACACATTTTGGTTTACCAATGATGCAATATGACCAGTTTTGCATCATTGGCGAACCCAATTTCAGAAAGAAATACAGAGCTTTCCCTTCTCAGGGAAAAATGAGGGAGGGATGCATGATCATAATCAAAAATACTACTGGGTTTCTATTTATACAAAGCTTAATGCAAATCGGTGAAGTACCCCGTTAACGTAATCTAGTGCATTGGAGAATAACATATCTACCATCCAATATTGTACATGGGACAGAAAATGCTCTTGTTAGTTTTCAGTGAAATGTGAATGCATGCTCCTTCTCTGCAGAAGAACCCACTGACCCCTGTCCTCAGGCCACCTACCACACCTATGATCCGGCCTCTGTGCTGCAGATACAGAGTAAGCTCCTGAGCTGGTATGACAAGGAGAAGAGAGAGCTTCCGTGGAGGACAGTGGTAAAGATGACATGCATTGTACACAGTAAGATACAAATGCACCAGGAGGTCAGAAAATCAGCAAGACGGTTAATAATATCTAAATGTGATTCCTATTTTGTTATAACAGGCCTTAAAAGAGCCAGACGTCAACATCAGAACATATGCAGGTACAACGCCCCTCCCATCTGAGGCCCTGTGGACGATATATTTATCCAAATAATGTTATAATCTTTCCCAGGATTATTTGACCAGTCCAGTTTTTTTGGCTTACAGTTTGGGTCTCAGAGATCATGCTGCAGCAGACCCAGGTGGCCACTGTGATAGAATATTACAACAGATGGATGAAGGTAACCAACTCATTCTCACAATTATTACCTCCTTTGTGAAGCATATGCGACACATCACCTTTTTTAATAATGACATTGTGAATTCATTACATTGAACGTCCAGAGGTGGCCCACGGTGCAGGATCTGGCAGCTGCTTCACTGGAGGTGAACCCAGAGAGTACACTTCACTGCTGATATGCCAATATACCAGAATTGCAATTGTTTAAAATCGGCTTCTTCACTTCCTTGATAAACAGGAAGTCAACAAAATGTGGGCGGGGCTTGGCTACTACTCACGCGGAAGGAGACTGCACGAAGGAGCCCAGAAGGTGTGTTATGCCTCTGTGCTTAAACTTTAATTAAAGGGACATGCGTTTCAATTACTTCAGTGTACTGTATTACATCTCTGTACTCTGTACTGCGTTCTCTTTATTCAAATTACTGACTCAAAATATACAAAGATTACATTTATCGTAACAAGGCAGTGATGCAGTTTTTTTTACAGTCGATCTATAAAAAAAACATTGTACCTAAGCAGTCAAGGACTAAAATAAAAGTCACAATCATATCAAAAAGTATATGCAATGTACATAAATCACATTAAATCATTACTAAAGCATATACATAAGTGTCCCAGTAACAGGGAAGGTCAGGGCAGGTACTACAGGAACACTTAACAGTGAATAGAAGGGATCGGCCCATATGGCTTTTTAGGGCCAATACCGTTATATGTTTTTTTCCATCAGTCTTCACCGATGGCCGATATGCCGATACTGATTTTCTTGAGCCAATATTTGGAGCCGATACTATCGATCACTAGAACAGACATACCTCATGTGGGAGATTTGGGGCTCATTGGAGGTTTCTGTGGTTTGGTACCTTGGTTTCCGTCCAAGGTGGTGACAGAGTTCAAGGGTCAGATGCCCAGGACGGTGGAGAGCCTTCTGAAACAGCTGCCTGGGGTCGGACGCTACACTGCTGGGGCCATCGGGTCTATTGCCCTGGGAGAGGTCAGAGGTTACCCAACACATACACACACTTGCACACATATACACAAACACATAGATGCACTTACACACACCATTGTTATTCAAGATTACCTCCTGTATTTTAAGGTTTGTGACCTTTTATTATAACACCTAATACTTGAGATTACATTTTGAACTAGTTTTCCATACTAGAAGCACTGAACACCGTAAACCAGCTGCCTTCGTCTTCGTCTAAGATAACCAGAGACATGTTGTCCATCACCTGTGATCACTGATTGGCTGCCCTGTCGGGTGGCTCAGGTGTCTGGAGTGGTGGACGGCAACGTGATCCGTGTCCTGTGTCGCCTGAGAGCTATAGGGGCCGACAGCACCAGCCCTGCAGTGACGGAGGCCCTGTGGTGAGGGAGGCGTAACACTCATGCACGGCCCTTTTTTCAGAGTGGAAGTTTAAGAAACTTGACCAGAGCTTTAATTTATGCAACTGTAACTAAACCGTTTTGCAATTATTTTCATTTTCATTTAATGTGTTATCATGAAAAAAAGCACAATACAAATGCAACGTATTGCTATTGTTTGTGTTTTTTTAAATAAGTCTCAATTCTTATCGTCACTTTTTAACGGTGGTTCTCTCTAGGAGTCTGGCTAATACCGTGGTGGACCCGAAGAGACCTGGGGACTTTAACCAGGCCATGATGGAGCTGGGTGCCCGCGTCTGCACCCCTAAAGCAGCTCTCTGTGGCCAGTGTCCTCTGAAGACCCACTGCCACTCCTATCACAAGGTGCTGGTCCCTTCGCTTGACTTTTGCTGATCTCGATGGAGCAATGAAGTTGTACTGCTATGGTAGTATCAGCTTATAAATTGATCAATGGTGAAATTTAATAATATAGCTATATATAAATTATTTTTCAAACTATGCAAAATATATCCTATAGCGGTATACATATTTATATAGTATTACTAGGCACTTAAGCCTAGGCTGAGAAAGAGTCATGAATTGTAGCGTAATCCTGTTCTACCGCAACACAATTTCCGTTCTCTTGCGTCCTACGAGCTGTGTACGCCAGTTAACAATCCCCAGAGCCAGAAGAATCAGGACATGACAAGGAAAACAACAACAAATTCAAGAACAACCAATATGGAGTGTTTTTTTACAAATAGTTTGACAAAGCAATATCCAAAACATAATCTGAAGTCTTAGCAACCCGTTCCACCGTGAGATAAAGAGGTCTTGGAACGAGGCTCAGTTAAGCCGTCATTAGCCAGATCGTTGTTGTCGGTGAAGACAAGGTCTGTATGTCATCTTCACAGATCTAAAGAACATCTTAACTATGTCCAGGTTCATGTCAAGCAGGAGGCCAACTCTAAGAAGCTCCTGGGGAAGGTGGGCAAGAGCCCGTCTACACCCGGTGATATAGAAGACTGCAGTGAGTATCCTGGTTCCTCCTTCTCTCCTTCTCCTTTCTTCTATTATTCATTAGGCGTTATCCTTTGGGCAGACACCGCAAGACTTGCATTTTATGTTAAAGGGACACTGTGTAATGTTTTAAGTAATTTATTACCTCAAACCAACATCTTCATTCCCCCTCCATCCCCCGTGCAGCCACACCCGTGTCCTGCACCCTGTGCCCCACGGAGCCCTGGCTGGAGGAGCTGGGGGTCCACAACTTCCCTAGGAAGCCCGCCAAGAAGGCCCCGCGCGTCGAACGCACCCTCACCTGTGTGGCGCGCCGACCCAGCGAGGGCGGAGAGGACGAGTACCTGCTCACTCAGAGACCAAAGAAAGGTTCGCCCGCAACATAATACAAGGTTTATAACAAGAGACATGGTCATGGTTTGCTGGTTTAAAACGTCCAAAATATCTATTTTATCTATAATATCTATATATTCTAAATGACTGCATTATCCCCATGAAACTATTCATTTTAAAGGCTTCTGTGTGGCGAGAAGCTAACAGAAACCTCTCTCTCTGGGTTTCAATGTTCTCCTCTGGATGTGGACCCACAGGTCTTCTGGCCGGGATGTGGGAGTTCCCCAGTTTGTTACTGGAGGAGGAGAATTCAGAAGTCAAGCAGCAGGGAGCCCTGTGTGCAGAGGTTGGAAGACTCTTGGGAGTCAAGGTCAACAGGGACCGTCTGTCTTATGTCGGGGAGGTGAGTGCCATCCCAGTCTACACGCTTACAAATGCCATCATTAACGACTGAAACAGATTTTAAGACGATCTATTCTTCTTGTCTCCTGCAGGTGGTTCATATATTCTCTCACATTCACCAGACGTACGTTGTGTACAGTGTTTGTGTTAAGGACGAACACGGAACTAAAGAAACGCAAAGTGAAAACCTTCAGTGGCTAACCCGGCCTGCTCTGCTGGAGGCAGCCGTCTCCACAGGACTGAAAAAGGTACGTCTCTCCTCCGCTGTTGGGGATATGTATGTATGTATGTAGCTCGTCTCTCAAGATGTCATTTACAATGCAGGAGGGTAGGCCTGACATTGATACGCTACGCTACTACGCTACGTATCTCATATCATTAAGCAGATAATCACCATCCCACCTGCGGGCTCAATATAGACAGGACAAATACATTCAAAAATAAATAGGAATTTGGGCAAAATGTACATCTTGGATTTACAAATACAAGTATGCACTTGTACAAATCATCGCACATTTTTCAAATGTAAATTTACAAGACAAGTTTACATCCATTCGTAATAATGATGAGACCACTCTCTCCATAGCTATGCACACTCATAAATGGAAGTCATCTAGTAATAATATAAATTATTTTAAAAGTAACGTTACCCAATCACTGTATTTGAATAGCATGTTCATGGGATACCTGTGTCACCTCTCGCAGATCCTAAAGCTGTATGAAACTATGGGTCAACCAAGTCATGAGGTGCCGACTTTAAAGGTAAGTTCACTTAAGTATAATCTGGCCGTTCCTACTCACTTGTATATGTTTTAAATCATATGTTTGTATTGTTAGGATGGCAAGAGGAAAAAGGTTGCGAAGAACAGCAAGTTGTCTACCTCTAAAAAGACCAAACTCACCCCAGCCAACGGAACCCGGCAGCTGTCACTCAACTCCTTCTTCAAGACCACAGAGGAAACATGAGATGCTGTTTCACAGAGACGTTCAGACACCAGCCTAGAGTACTTTGTGCATTTGGAGTATAGCCATTTGCCATCCCCTCGTTGACTGGAAAACATATTTTAAGCACAGTTTGGATAGGTGTGATCCAACAAAATAAATATTTTTTATTAGACATTACGGTATTTCCTGAATGTTTTATGTTTTTTTCTCTGAAAAATATCGATAATCCCACACTGTATACGGACAACAGAATTAGGAAAGCTGCACGGCTAATACGGCTATATCGATAACATATTAGCAATGGCAACTAACTTCAGTTGAGATAGTGAAAAGGATAACAAGGATTTCCATTGGATTGCAATTTAATGAAACCCGTTTAGCAGGTAGCATGGTTGGGCTGTCTGCATGACTGTCAGGGTGGAGGGGTTTTATACGATAAGTGAGAACGCTAACCCTCTCTCGTACGCAGCCAGCAACACCCACCAGCCTCCAGTCCCTAACGCACCTCTCGTCAAAAGTCGTCGCTCACGTAGTGGCAGCTCGTGGTGACGTCCTAGTGCCTACGAAGTAGGAAAGGGCTGCTCAACGACGCAAAGAACGTGGTTTGAGTTGAAAGCAGGGAAGAACTTAAATTATTTAGTAACCGAGACAAAACGGCATTGGTTACTATGTCGAGGATAATTTGAGAAATAAAGCAAAACAAATATATGTTTTGTTCACTGGCCCTTTAAATTATAATTGCATTTAACGACAAAGGTGCTCTTGTTCAGCTGGTAGTCCTGCATTCCTTTGAGTTTGATAGCAGAACATTAAACTGTCACAGGGCTATTACTTTTCACAAATTGACATGGATAATGCTTTCCAGCTCATCCATTACTTCTACCAGTGGATATTGGAGAATGGGGAAATGCAACGTTTTTATTTTCGTTGCTGAAGCATTTTTGTTAGGGTGGTATATAGTGCTACGCAAGGTTACCAGAGGGGTTATCTAGTTCTATGGATGGGGAATCAATGTAATTATTCAAAATGTAATTATTCAAAATGAACAATACATATACATACATACATAATTAAACGTATAATTAAAACCAAACCCTTTGTCACATGGAAAAAATGTCGTAAACTGGTTCTCGGATACAATGAGATGGTAGCTCATCAGACAACTTGCAAGGAAGAAGTTTGGCTTGTGTTTAATGAGCTGAAGCCTGTCAGCGCTATGTAGGGCTAGCTCAACCTGACCCACACTGCCAATCCAATCATGGCTGGCATGATATTTCCCATATTTTGTATGAGTCTACCCCGTACAAAAGTGTGGCATTGCTTCTTATTAGCTATTGTTCAATTCCTGAACTCCTGTGTCTCTCCACGTTGAGATTTAACACACTCAGTAGATACAACGGCTAGATTAAGCTGGAACACCAGTTTAGCTTTTCTAGCTGCACATGTACTGGACAGACTGGGTGAACAGATATTGCATGAATGCAAGTTGTTCTTAAAGGGGTGTAATTATGGCACCAGGTATGAGTGACGAGCAGACGAGCAGCATGTCATCAAGGCTTCTTGTGAATGAAGCACACTGGTCCTTGCTGTGCATAGATATATATACTGACTAGATATGACCTGAGCTGCACTGTTCAGTGGAACGTATGTGTCAATGCCACCGCCATCTTGCCACAGGGAACCACCCACCTGAATTAATGAGTCGAAATCACTCAAAATCACTCTAAATCCACTTATTTTTAAGTCATCTTCAAGCTGGTTAGTTTCTGGTGTTTGTGGTTATGAGAATAAAAAGAAATGTAAACAAAACTCAACTTTTTACTATCAACACACGTCTGACGTATGTCAGAAACCAACCTGCTTGAAGATTGCTTAAGAATAAGTCATTTTAGAGTGATTTTGAGTGTGAAAGGACCTCTGTCCCATCGACTCATTAATTCAGGTGGGTGGTTACGCTGTGACAAGATGGCGGCATTGTTGACGCATGCTTAGAAGACGAATGCCATATCTAGTCAGTATATACAGTATATCTAGTCAGTATATATATATATATATATATATATATATATATATATGCTTGCTGTGGAGTCTGTCTACACCCTTTTCAGACCAAGCCCAGCGAGGTGGATGGAAGATCCCTCCCTGTGACCTTACATTCACACTACCTCTGTCCGTCGACGGGATGGGGGCTTTTTGACGTGTCCATGTGTTATCGCGGGTTGAATTGCAAAGGCGGTTTCATTGGACAGTGTACTTGCGTATATTTGCATAACTCGATCTGATTGGCCAATGGATCTGTCACTGCCTGAAAAGTTGAAAATTTCTCTGAATTTTTCTTTTTGATGCAGGTCACTGAGCCGACAGAACCCACAATGCATTTCAAGAGCGCCCCATGCAAAGTCAATGAGATCCGTCGACAGACGGAAGTAGTGTGCACTTAACGTGAAAGTACTCTCACTAATGGGAGTGACCACAGTCGGGCACATAACAGCCAAGGTATCTGGAGAGAGGTCCGTTCTGACTGTGGCTGCATAACGTAGTTGCTCAGTGGCTCCTCCAGAATTCTGGAGAAGAATTACAAAGATTCTGGTGATCAGTAGCAGGTGACCCCCTTGTGAGCCCAGCAGGGTAGGGGGGAAAATGGGGCTCGTCATTAGACCAGGTTTCTGAGACATGATCTGAATGGTACGCATTTCCCATGCGGGGACATGTTTGGAATACCAGCCCCATATCTGGTGATGTAGGAGAGGTGATTCAGGTTCAGATTCAGTTCAGGACAGAAGTAGATAAGAAGGATGTGCTGAACTTGGGGGGGTAACATGCTCTTTTCATCAACCACCCTAAGAGCTCATCCACACTGGATCAACCGTTCCTTTTAAGTGTGTTTAAGCTGCAGAGGTACGGACCACATGCGATTGTGAGTGCTGCCAGTGTTCTCCTTTAGCTGTACAACCATGCCATGCATGAGTGGTCAAGTTCACAACATGACGTCACACAAATCGAGCAATGAAGTGACTTACCCACATTGTTCATCAGGTCACACTGAGTGTGACCTGATGATTCTGTGTATTATAGTATCCCCAAACTGGGCTCAAGACAAACATTCACATTCAACAAATTAGCTGAACCTCTTTACTTGACATGGAAAATAATGAATGAAAATAAGTACCACTTGGATTGGCATGGATGCATTATAAAAACACGTCCATTTCACTTGTAAAAGTTAAGCATCCTGAAGCCGATAAAGCAGAATTCATAATCATTTTATTTTCACCATGTCAAGTGACGAGGGAAATAATTAGTTGATAGATTGGGAGTGTCAGATTTCTTAAAACCATGTGCATGCAACAAATATGATAAAATATCACATATTCCCATCATATGTGATTCCTCTACAGTCATTATCCAACGATTTTGTGGTTACATTTATGCATCTGCAGTGGTGTGCACAGACATTTTGGGGGGCAGGTGCTCAGTGAAAAATAAGGGCACTTTGTGCGGTGTTACGTCCTAAGTGTAACATAGAAATAACTTATCGTTTGGACAAAATAATATAATTAGCTTATATAGCTTCTGACTTGACTTGACTGATTTAGTACCACCAACCCACTTTGTGTAGTTACAATAAAATGTTTGGACAGCTTTTAAGATATTTCAATTAAATCTGATTAAATCAATTAAATCTTTCATCTTCATCTTGCTGCTGGTGGATGCTTCCATCCAGGAGAGCAGAGAGCTGCTCCCCTGGGCTGCCTGCTGTTCTTCTTTTCCCCTTTTTAACCTCTCCTTTCTAGGCATTATACTGCAATTGGTAAATAAAAAGAGAGCAACCATATGAATGAGACTGCTTGGTTACATTACAACAAGACACAAGGCTACTTTTTCTGCAGGCAATTGGGAATTGCCTGTTTGTCATTTAGCAAATAAATGACTGCAAGCGTTAATGATGTAGCCTAATGTAAACCTACACAACACTGAATATTCAGCATACTGATAGATTCCCATGCTGTACCAATGACAAACTCTGCCGACATTAGTTGTGTGGTGGTCATCACGTCATATCTACTATTTATTTGGGCATTATTATCACACGTTTTTAATCATCAAGCATTTATAGATGATAATGTCGGCATGGGCCAGATACACTGTTTAAAAAAACAAAACAAAAAAACGTTGCCCCCTGGCACTTGATTGGGCCAGGGGGCAAAGGGCAGGCGAAACTGGGTTTGAGTTAAATGAGTTCAGACCCTTTTCTACAGCAGTTGGCACCTCGCTCAAAGAGGAGGTGATGGTGAAAATGTTCACTGGTTCTGTCATTAGGAGAGAATGTTTAGTAGGTTTGGACCTGGAAGTCGTGTGTGACGTCAAACAGATGGTGCGTTTTATTTACCTCGGATCTCGGCTGTGACGTCACTTTTGCTCGGTCTCCTGTGAGTTCAACCGAGAAAGGGGCTGTTGTTTCCCAAAGTGAAGGACGCGACTTGCTAGGACACACCCTTTCGAGTCGCGTCCTATGAAGCATGCTATGGAGACGGAGGCTAGAGTGCTTCCTAGTATTCGTGAACGGAGTTTGGAACGACTTGCTAGAGCGCTTCCGCCTTTCAATGACGCGCTTCCGATTTATTAAACCGCGCACTTCTTTCAACAATGGATGCGATCGAGTTGCTTTTCATTTATCTGTTGTGGTGCGAGCTGGAGGAGGAGGATGAGCTCTTTACATCTCCGTGCCAAAATCAGTATGTTAAGTTGTAATCATGGCATTGCCAGAGGTACATATTTAACACCATGCGTACATATTAAAACAAATCAATCCATGCAAAATATAGCCTATGATCCATAGTTTGCAATAAACGTTTTGAATAAAATTGCACAGGTTTTTAAGCTTAACGATTTATTGCATTAACATGATGAATCTATAAAAATCGATATAAACCAATACGGCACAAAACAGTTCTGAAAAATGAATTAGAACTTCACTCACATTTAAACGTGTACTGCCTTGTTCCTGCCATTTCATCCACTTGAAACACCTCCACGCGTGT
>OMLJ01103004.1:0-13260 GCA_900302595.1 Gadiculus argenteus
GAGAGCCGGGGGTTGGGTGGTGCATGGGGGAGGTGTGTGTGTTTAGATGTTATAGGGGGAGGATGAAAGATGGTTTTGCTAACAGTGTGGTTTGGGGACAGCGCAAAAGGTTTCTGGGAACATAATTAAGAAGTCTTTACCATAGAGGCTACACACACTGCCTTCCTAGAAAATTGTATTTGTCCTTTTTTCTTGCTTTTTTTCTTTTGTTGTTTTTTTACTTCCATTTTGTACAGAAAGAAAACGTGTTGTCGCGATGGTGACAACGCTTGCTAACTCTTTCAGGGCACCGGCGTTGGCGCCCGGGTGATTCTTGTGTTTCACACTTAAACATTCCTAAAACAAATGACACCACGCTCAGCTGTCGGCTCAGCTGTTTGACCGTCGAGGTCATCCCCCACATGTAAGGGATTGGTGGAGGACGGCATGCTGGGAAAACTAACGTGAGTCCTCTCACTTATGGTGTGTTTTTTTAGTAGAGAGAAAGAAAAAAAGATCGATGGGACATTTAGATTTTACTTTACTGCCAATTTTCTATTTTTATAGTAATCCCTGGTGGCTGATCCTTGTCTTGGATGATCGTACAATCCATGTGCCTTCATATCTTCATCTTTAGTTGAGGATTGTCACTGAGGGTGATACTAAGGGTGCATGCACGTGTCACGTCACAGCTTAAGTCAGATCAATGGGTGTCACGCATCGATGTGATTAATGTCTTGTTGACAGAGCAGATTACATCAGCGTAGGTTTGGAGGAACATCATCGTAGTGAATGCTATGTTTAGGTTCTCCTCAAAGACTTTAGAAAAGGCGTGAAGAAGAAGAATCCTATCGTCGCCTGCTGTCAAATAGAACTCAGACATGGGTGGTCCATCGTTTTTTTCAACAATATATGAATACCCATGCCTTCGTGTATGCCACTACAGGGGTGACTTCTACAAATATTCAACTCTAACCCTTTAGGAAAACGTTGGATCCAGTTTAGCTGTTTACACTGCCATATTGCCAGACTTCTGAAGCTGTTTCCCAAGATTGTGTCAACCACTTATGGACCAATTTCTATAATCCGAAACAACCAGGAAGGTTAGCTCAGATTATTGAAGAACATTCCCACCTTGGTATCCCGGCAAGGGATGTTTACGATCACAAATCTTCCTTCTTACCTTCTTTCCTATCTTCTTACTACTTAACATCAGACATATTTACCATTGCATGCGTTAGTGCTGTCCCATGGACAATCAAAACACAGGATGAGGTGGCTGGAGCCAGTACTTTACATGATGTCATTTCAGTATGTTCATATTACAGTATGAAAATGGTACATTAAGCACTTGACTAACTGATTCCTTATTCAATTATTTTCTAGAAGTATATTTGTAGGTCAGTTTTAGTTTTGATAGTAATCCAATGTATACACCTTAATTTCAACCCAAAACGTTACGATACAACCTTTCTTCCCCGATCAAGGGTTCCCCCCTCTGACGTGAAGTCAGAACACTAAAACAACAGACATCCAGACCAAAGAAATACTAGAGAAACGACTAGAGAAACTTTAGTGATCGGCGTCCCCTAGTGTTTACACAGAACACTGACCTCTGAACTGTGAGGTCTATGCATTCAAACATGCAATAGACTACAATGCAGAATAAAGGGCCAATCTATCCAAATGTACTCTATTCCACTCGGCAGCATAAACAAATATATCTTTAGAAGTTAATTCTGCATTAAGCCTCAAACAAGACTATTGTATCACAGTAAGTGCAACGCCTACATTTGTTTATTTAAAGAGGAAAGTAAAAGTACTTCCATGTCAAAACCATTGAGTAATGTGTGTCACATGCAGATGCTACAGAATGATGTACATTTCTATCTAGTAAAGTACTTTCTATAGGATATCGATACAGTATATAGAGAAAGCATGATGATACACCAGTACACGAAAAGAGATAGTGGTTCTGTACTTATCTGGTAACTATCTTTAGGTGCTTAGATGTTGAATAATAAATTACTAATACATTAGATTGTGAAATAGAATAACCTGAATGATGAATAATATAAAAAAACAACATAATTCTAAGCACTTATCTTCTTTTATTTATATTGGTTTGGTTTTCTAACTCAGATAGGATCTTTTCACTAGACAAAGCCATAATGTTTTAATTGCAATAATTATGTTAATTGTTAAAAAAGAGTCCCTCATTGGAGTTAAATGTAATGTTTGTTGCCTGTATGAATATTATTTTCTGCATATCTGTTTGTAAACCCTCAATTTGTTTATTTATACAACAGTATACGCAAAGATGAAAAGTGTCTACATGTACTTGTATTTGTATTTCTATATCTATATATGTACTCTACATGTATATGTTTATATGTGTCTCTCTTTCCTACGTTTTCGTGTTGTGAGAGCATTGGGGCCGCCCTAGTCTACGTTCCATTATCTTTAGAAATGTTTCTGTCCACAGGCGGACTGCTGTGGGGTACCGTGTTAAAACATTTGAAATGAATGAAAAATACGTAACAAATCCCTCACCGTACGCATGCAAACCTTTTAAAGAAAGACCAAAAGACCATGATTACAAAACTAAAACTACAATATTATAGTTTTAGTAACTATCATTATTACAATGATAATTTGTAGATAATAATAGAATAAATACAGTGTAATAATCCCTGTATCTCTGATTGTCTGCTTGCAACAGAATCTGTGTTTTTTTCGCTCCAGATTGTTACGGGGGGTGGAGGGGGATCTCGTCTTGTCTAGTCTCATTTAGTTTGGTCTGATCTGGTTTATCGGTGGAGGGGGGATCTCGTCTTGTCTAGTCTCGTTTAGTTTGGTCTTGTTTATTCTATTCTGGCCTAGTCCGGTCTGGTCTGAGCAGGTCTGGTTTGGTCTGGTCTTGTTTAGTCTAGTTTTGTTCTAATGTTGATCTGGTTTAGTCTGGTCATGTCTAGTCTGGAATGGCCTCAGCTTGGTTCGGTCTGGTTAAGTCTGGTCTAGTCTAGTCTAGTCTGCAGGGCTAGTTGTTGTTTTATTGTTCTGCTTGCAATCTTTTAAATTGTATAAGCTATTAAAATAAACATTTAGATGAGATGGTGATTTAGTGTGGAATGGCTACTCTTAAAATAGTTTAAAATGAGAAGGGGATGTGCAATTAAGCAAAACACAGTATTTAGATCATTAAAGGTTAGAGTTTAGACGTCAGGGTTTTATGATATTAGAACCAAAATGTGGTTTTACAAAAAAATCGAGTTGTATCATCTCACTGAATTGTTTTCTTAATTTTTTTGTTGGTATTTTGATTCGTTTTAACTTTATTGACTCCATACACAAGGCCAACCCGCTGAGGGTGTGAAATAACCACGCAACCCTGACACATTTCCATGGAGATGATCCCAATGAGGGACAACTGGGAAAAAAACCTGAAGTGTTCCCATAAATAAAGGGGCAAGCTACTGTAGTACTGGTTCAACTCCAAGGTGAAAGTCACTGGGTCAGATCCCCCAATGTCCACAGACAAATCTGTAGGCATCCTAGAGCCCTAGGCCCTACACCTGTTTCTTAATGACATGTATCTAACATTAACTGTGTGTTACCTAGAAAAACATGTCCACGCTAAATAGTTCTGCCCACGAATCGGATCTGTCACTCGTTTTAGGTCTTTTCTTATAGTACAGCTATAGGATGGAGTGTGAGACCCTCTCTCAACAGGACACGTGTCAGGGCTTCAGAGCATGTGGGCTGCCTCTGTGAAGGGCTAATACCTCCTCTTTATCATCAGCATCCCTCAGTGGTCCTCTTTAGCCTCATCACCGTCTTCTTTTACTCATCGCTGTCTTCTTTTATTCATGGCTGTTGCATGAGATTGTGTAGAGAACTTACCGTGTGTTGTGTTGAGTTTAGTACTCATGGTTTCTGTATTTTACATCTATATTTTATACATTTTATTTTGAAGGCGCAGAATGGTTATCGGTGTAGATTAGAATGATATGAGCTGATCTATTGGTTTTATTAAGGGGTGTTGTAGGCAATCAGTTAAAAGGGGGAAAACAAACTATTACAAATTATTTTGGAAATTTAAAAATTGTTAATTTTTTTTTTAACAAAGTCGACTTCTGGTACTTTTTATGTTGACATATAATTTTGTCCCTATCCACAAAGGTTTCTGTTGCCTTATTGGTTATAAAGGTCTATCTAGATGACACTGATATTGACTGTTGATGTTAAAAATAGGTTGCAACAGAGGGTTTGGAAACGATTATCAAGGCAGGTTCTGTTGCTACGGAATCAGAAATATCCCATCATACCGAGAAATATGAACTATGGACTGCAATTCAAAACCTTTAAAGAACAGTACATATTAAGTTATTAGGCTGACGCACTCCATCTACACAAACAGTATTCTGTTTAAGGCGTTTGCTTAATTCATCTCTTGTTTACTTCTTAAACATGACTTTGTATGATGCCTTGATGCATTGGGAATCACTAAGATATGGAGATAGTGAGTTTCATGTAAAAAAAATCTGCTAGCGACTTAACTTGTTAGATGACTTAAAGCTTTCTGTTACATGTAAGTGGAAATAAAGGGATTTAGGGATTTTAGCAACGCCGCAAATTACTCCATTCTGCCTTCGTACCAAATCTAAAGATCACATTTAAGTTGAAAGATTGACAGAAGGAAAGAGTCTTTCTTTTTTTAATTCAGGGTACAAATAATTTCAGGGTGCAGAAGTTGACAATGTACAATATGAGGTCTGCAAATGTTTCCCTTTTTTGCATGTCACGTATTCTGTGTTGATCCTATCACTGTAGAGTTGTCTCATCAACGGAACTGAATCATACTTTTGGAAAATGTATGCATTAACAAATAAAAAAATAAAAATAAATGTTGATCAAATTCTGTTGTCAGAGCTATTATTAGAATGTCATGATCATCCATTATATTGATATACAAGGAGTTATGGTAAAACAATAATTTCTCAAGTTACATTAAACTGCAGTCACAGTGCCACCTCTGTTGAGTAATCGGGTATTATCTATGAATTATTAAACAACTAAAACAATTGCTTGTGTTAGTGTTTTTTAATATATCAAGTATGACATGTTCAAGTAATTCATATACCATACAAGAGTGCAAACGTCAGCTCAGTCAGTGTGTGCAGTAATTAAAAAGTGATGCTAGTGCCACCTAGTGGTCCATGAAGCGAACAATCACAGTGCATATGGTTCTTCACAACAGATAAAAAAACACAGTGAGTCTATCTGTTGGGTCCAGGTCGAGTGATAAGCCTTATCTTCTGAGAAGGTAACACACCCCCATACGTCTTTCTACTAACCGGCCCTATGTTTGAGTTAGGCCTTAAAATAAACAACCTCACGTGTAGGCTTTTTCACAACAAGGTCCTTTATCTTTATGACGCAGATGTCCAATGTGCATCGTGAAAAAAATGCACAACATTTCAAAGAAGCAGGTGGTGAACTTGTTGTTTATTTACAATAAAACAACCCTCTCTCTTTCCGCCTGGAATGACAAGCTATTTAAATATTTACAGCAGATAAAATACTTTAAAAAGTGTCTTTACAATTCTGTGACAAAATTGATTCTATATTGAAAAACCGTCCCTTCTAGAAAAGCATTTTAATATTTGCAATATTTACAGGTTTACAGATATAATTTATTATAATTTATTAGGTTATAAAATATGTCAGAAATCAAGCTTTTATCAAGAACGATGATTAATAGCTGTACTAAATTTGCACTTCATATTTCGGGTAAATGTAATCAACTTAACATAAATTGTTTCTAATTAATTGATTATCGCAATGAATTGCTTATTGCAATGTGCAAAATCAAGAAAACAATATTGATGCTAAGTTAAATTAGTTGATCTTAAAAAGATGAGTGCTACACTAAATTGTTTTTAAACCAATGCCTTTTTGAAGAAAAACGATATACGTTAAAAGTGGGGGAAATAAACTACTTAAATCCTTAATATAAGAAACAGATGCATGTACATGTGGCAACATGGTAAGAACATACATCTCTCAGTAGAAGGCTTTTGTGATCTTCTCATTCCGTGGGACACGACCGTTGAGAATCACACGTGATTTACGTCAGCTTTGATGGCAGGTCCCTGGTTTTGTCCAAAAAGTAAACGTAAACGTAAAAACGGCACATCCGTTCTATTGTTCTAGAATTCTCAGAACATCATTCTAGAACTCTAAAATGATTATTTACAACTTTCACAGATCATTCCAGAATCCAGAGTCCATGCTAGAACTCTCAAGAGAGTTCACACTCATGTGTGCTAGTGCCTTCAGAAGCTGCGGAAGAATTTGAGGGAGAGTTCGTAAGTCAGAAACATCGTGGCACTCATGGGAAAGCCCCTGATGGCGTTGACTGAAGCGCCGCGGAAAAACACCTGCAGAGAGAGGAAACACAAACACACGGTTTTACACGGCGAGACCAGTCTCGTGGTGCAGTATGCACCTGCTCCACTCATTCATTCAAATAAAGTAACTTCCTTATGTACAGTATTTTCGGTCACTTTTCACACAATTGTATATATTTTGTTCTAGGTCTGCTCTTATTCTTTCACATATGCATTACATTGTCTCCCTGTTACAAAGCAGTTTGTTTCCCATGAATATGTCCTTTAATAAACCCCCCACTGCAGTTCAGAGTAACCCTGTCTGACCACCACAGAAGTGACCTTCCCTCTGGGAGAAGAGCTATTGATCCTTTGTTCCATCACACACTGCGTCTACTTAGTCTGCCAACACACAGCAGGGTGTTCACATCCATGTTCATGTTCACAAACTATTAAATCATATTAGACATTATATTATCATTTCTTATATAAGTTGCTTTATATATATATATACTTTTTTTTTTGGTCTAGTATTTTATGTGTAAAAAAATCTGCCCTTAAAAGGTAGTGGGACTTGTCATAAGAATTTCAGTGGCCAGTCTGATTATCTGATGTTCTGTGCGGCTGACAGTAAAAACTTGAACTCAAACTATGGAGTTGTGTGTACACAGTGAGAACATATGGAGACATGATATGGAGAAGATATGACCTCAGAAACGTGCACATGATAAACAGAACAGCCAACGAGCCCCGCCTCCCTCTTTAACCCTCCGGACCTCTGTGACACCGTCTTTCGTTTCCTTAAGTGTACTCTACTTTAAGTTTCCTTTTAATTTCCTATGTCCCTTAAAAATATATATATTTTATATTTGAACTGAACTGGTATAGGTAGTAGTAGTAGTGCTTCTCTATACGTGTGTATAGCATTCAAACCCCAGAGCCCAATCCAAGCCAATTAACACTAAATAACACTAACAAAAGTGTTATTTAGTGTTTAGTGTTTTTTTTTTCCAAGTTATTTCCCAGTGAAATCATTGACGACATCAAACGTTTTTGCAACATAACACATTGAGGCTTATGGATAGCCTACATGTAAACACTACACAATGAGGCTTATGGATAGCCTATACGTAAAGGGCTGATTATGGTCCCACGTTCACGCAACACAAGGGGGTTACGGACCCCTTTCGTCCTTGCTGACCCTCCTTGCATCCACCGCAAGGGCCTGACGTGCGCCTCCCAAAAATAGTAACCTTCCGTCGAGGCAACGCAGCCGCAAGGGCTGTGATTGGTCCGCTTAATAAAACCCGACGCAGAACCATAAAGGCTCACGATTGTGTGGAAGCGTCTGCGTGGTCATTGCGTTGCGTGAACCGTAACAATCGTAATAATCAGCCCTTTAAGCTGCAGATAGTGGGGTTCTAGCCCAGAGCCTTTTGGGACACTGTTCTCACCTTGAGGCCCTCTGTGCGGTAGCTCTGGGTGATGCAGTGCAGGATGCCTGTGTACTTCCTGTGCAGCTGAGCGTCCGCCTGCATGCGACTCTTCACCACGTCCGCCGGGGTCGCAGTCACCCATGAGATGGAACCTGCGGGTCAAGAGCGACGAGACATTGAGTTCCTGGGGGGGCGCGCTCCGAGGTCTGTGCGTCAGTTCAGTTTTATTTCTACAACTCTTATTCACAGTGAAAGACTCAAAGGTCTTCACAGGCCCCACATTATACAACGATGCACCTTCACCCTGAACCCTCTAAAGGGTTTAAAGAAAAAAAATCCCCATATCAAGAGGGAAGGAACCCTTGAGAAGGAACACAGAGGTGTCCCTCCCCCCAGACTGATAATGGAAGCATTAAAACAACCAAACAAAGGCTAAGCACGATTCGGTTCTCTCTTACTCTCTTACAGGTTAAATTCCCGGTGAGATCAATGGATGTTTTGAAGGTGAGAGATTAACTGGCTGAATCGCCCCCTCTTACCCGAGGATTAAACGCTAACATCTAACGTCCCCATTTGACATCCTCCAGGCGGTCAGTGGAGAAGATACAGTTACAGCCTTTTTACAGCAGGCAGAAAAGCTCTCATGTTACGTGCGTTAGATGCAGCGGTCCCCAACCTTGGGGTTGGGGACCGGTACGGGGTCGCGGCTCATGTGGTACCAGGATCATGAAGTAAGAATAAAGAATAAATAATAAATAATAAATAATAATATCTATACTTTTTCCCCGTTTATTGCTGCCTTGATAAATACCTCATTCAAAACCATCATTGATTAAGCAAGCTTGTTCACATGGTGTCACAAAAACTAATGAATATGTTGATAAAAGTGGTCTGCACACTGCGCATGCTGCAAGTGCATTTAATTAATTTGAAGACAGAAGAAGAAGAAGAACGTTTCGATCCCATGGGATCTTCATCTAACCCTTTTTTTGTCCAGCACCTGGATTTTATTTGGATGTGCGCACCCTGATCCACTTACAAAAACTAATGAACCCATCCCAAACCCAATGAACCCAATGTTTATTTGTAGTGAACAAAGTCTACGCTTTAAGCACGTGCATGTTTCTGCACGTGAATGACTTCATGGCCGTCTACGCTTTACACTCGTGCATGCTGCAGAAAATATTTAACAGCGAGCCTTGGTGACAGACTTTATGATGGGTAACAGGATACGGGGTAACACCGATCCACGGAAATATTGTGACCTGAATATTGTGACATAGTACCATGGTCCGTGACGTAAAAAAAGGTTGGGGACTTTAGAGCACTAGATTGACCAATGAAAGGCTCCCCTAGATGCAGTTAAGCAACATTGTTACGCAACTTTACAAGGTCAATTAAAACAAATGCCAGACTTCATGCACATTTTCGGATGTAATATGCCAACATCTTTTTATCCACCCAATCCTGGGAGGGGACTTTCTCCTAACAGCAATAGGGATATACTAGCTCAATAATAATCCATACACAAACACAAATAATCCATACACAGCAATAGGGATATACTAGCTCAATAATAATCACAAATCCATACACAAATATCACACTAGTTATTCCCATTAATTTGTGCCATCACAGTTTCACTTTATGGATGCCTTTTGCTGGATTTGCAAAGTCTATCTTGCTCTGTGTTCGTAGACCAGATGTTTGAATACTGCATATGGTAAAAGTTAACTGAACAAAACAAAAATAAACCCACCCACTGATCAAGGCGATGCTTTGTTCTTATGAAAACATGCATTTGGTAAACCTCACAGCTGCTGTCACCATGGTCACAGAGGGGCGGACATATTTCCACAGAATCACACTCAGAGAAATTGGGTCAAATGGACGTGGCATCACAACACTGATTCTTTATCCCTTCCTTCACTTGCTTTCATATCTTTGAACTGCCTTTCTTTCCAGAGGAGTTGTCATGTTATACTGACTTGACTCAAGAAGGCATCAATCACCTAGCTTGAGGGTTAGCATCAGCAAAAAGTAAGCTTTATCTTTCTTTAAAAAAAATGTTGTCCAAAATAAAGTACAGTGGCACACACCGGGTGATCAAGAAATCATGTCCTACCCTCTGGGTTTCCCTTGCCGGAAACCGGAGCACTCAGTAAACAGTAAGGCTAGCTGTCCTAGCCGTTACCCTATTGACATACTGACATACTACACAGCAGCAGCTGCTGGGCTCGCCCCGGCTCCGGTGTTACTCTGGCACCTGAGGAGATGTGTTTCACGGCAGGGTGCTGACCTGGAGCGCCACTCAGAGACACACAGCCCCACGCAACTTGGCTGAGAACCAAAAACAGTCTCCCTCTAAAGCGAGTCCGACCCTGCCCTGGTCCGACCCTGCCCTGGTCCGACCCTGCCGTGGTCCGACCCTCCCTGGTACAACCCTCCATGGTATGACCATGCCCTGGTGAGACCCACTCTGGTCTGACCCACTCTGGTCTGACCCACCCTGGTCTGACCCACCCTGGTCTGTTATCATTAGCTTTCTGATTTTATCAAGAACAAGATGTCCCAATTACCTATCCATCGTTCTATCCATCCTCCCATGAATACCATTTGATTCTGTGTACGAACATATTTGAATGGTTACTACACTTCAGAATAAATAGTTTCTATAGTTTTGGCATAATTGCATGCAGTTTTACATTATTTTGTATAACTGTGTTACAAATCATTTAGTGCAGGTTTAAATAATTAAGGTTGGGTTTTGGGGTACTTGCGTAATAGTTAGAAAACACTGTTTTTAACTCTTGTCTAAAGTCCGTAAAATGGCAGACAAACAGACCCGTGCCTGATGTGCAAGAAAGATAAACCAGTGCCAAGCCTTGTTCTGATTAAAACCACACCAAACCACATCCAGCTTGGAACTAGGTCTAGGAAATTGGCTGGACTATCTGGAGTACAACGCTGAAGTGGAGAGGAGGAGAACAGAAGAGAAGATACTTTGTTACTTTGTTCTCTGCTGCAAAAGTTGTACATGCAGAGATAAAATGATAACTGATACATAAAGTGTATACAATTATGAAGGTCTAACCAAAAGTTCACTCTGGTTCAAAAAAGGTGATTGACAATAAGGTTTAGTCTGGAAATATATTGCAATGTAACCTTTCTATACTCACTCGGTAAACTGGGGAACTGTAAATAGAGAATGTTAGAGAAAAAAACAAACTAATTTAAAGAGTAACTAACCACTGAATGGTTCAGCCATAGTTAAAGCACTGCCACTGGTGACCTCTAGGTACTGCTGCTGGATGCTGCTAGATCGATAGAGATAGATAGATTTGAGTTGAATAACTTTGAGTTATTTCTGCTTGACGCAGAAAGTGTTGTGTTGTTGTTGTGATGGTTGTTTAATTGCAGACAGACTGCGATTGAAAAAAAAACGGCACAGCCTTTATACTCGTTAACATTTTACGAGTATCCACATAAAAACAAACCCTGAAATCCCTGACACTATCAAAGCAACCCATGGTGCCTGGTCTGGTCCGTTTTACCTGCAAGTCCCCCGGCCAGGCAGATGGAGGCGGGATGGGCGCTGGAGCGGCCGTCGGGGCTCAGCAGGCCACAGAGGACGGTGTACGGGATGAAGTAGAGCGTGTAGCCCGGTACGTCCCTCAGCACCATGGCCCCGGCCCCCCGGTACAGCCCCTGGAGGCCCTCGCTCCGCAGGATGCTGCTCACACAGTGGATGGGCCCCCGATAGACACGCTGGTCGGTCACGCCCACCGACCCCAGCTGGATGTTCCCGCCCCCTGCCGCGTTCCCCGCCAACTGGAGGTTCGCTGGACAACGGGAGAAGGAAGGAAGGGAAACCGTCATGTTTTGTTTTTGTGAAAGAAATGCAGCATCTTACAAGAGGGCTGACGACCGTCATTGAAATGTCAAGTCTGTTTATTCTGATATTCTGATACTATTTGTAAAGGTGAAACATTGGAAGCATTGCTTAAGCATTCCTGTTGCCTGAGTGTTGAACTGTCCACATGTATCGAACCCCATTGAACATTCAGAAACTACAAACTGTTCCATAGAGGTATGTCCTGCACTGGATCACATGAAAGGTTTAGTTTCTCCTACTTGGCTGTTTTCAGTTTAGTGCCTTGATACATTTGACCAGGTTTTCTATTCCTACACACCAAGATCCTTAATCTACCACTTGTAGAGTTACCTCTGCTCTTAAAATGGATGCTACATAAAGAATATAATGAATCATTTTATAGATATGTACACTGCCAACAAACCTTTTTTTGTTGCAATTTGACAACCCAGAAAGAGACACACAGACGAGTACAAACAGAAAGGGGGAGAGAAAGAGACAGTGACACACACATAGTGGCACAGATGGATTGACACACACACACACACATACAGAGACAGACATACACACACCTGCTAGAACTGTCTGGGTCTGCATCTGCAGGCGGATCTTGACCAGGTCGACGGGGGCTCCCAGGCCTACCGACATCAGACCGGTGAGGGCGCTGGCCACCGTCAGGTCCAGCATGCCACAGGGCTGTGACTCGTTGCCATAGCGATACTTGCTGATTAGCCGCTGGGTGTTGCTGAAGAAGCCGAATACCAAGGAGTTGTAGACCGTGACGCTGGCTAGCGGGAACGACATGCCCTTAAAGAATCCTGTCACCTGGGAGAAACACAGGAGACTAGCTGGTTAGAACTAGTCACTAACTAACTAACTAACTAAAGACATGCCCTTAAAGAATCGTGTCACCTTGAAAAACCACAAGAGGATAGCTGGTTACGACTAGTCACTAACTAACTAACTAACTAAAGACATGCCGTTAAATAATCATGCAACCTTGAAGAAACACAGGAGACTAGTGTCGTAGATAAAAACCACGGCCTAATACTCAACAACTCGTAACCTCTCGTAACAAATTACGAGAGGTCGAGAAGGACTAGGGTTGAATGATCAAGGCTTTATTGTCACCGCAGAGAGTAACAACATCACCTGAGTTGGTTTGACAAAGAACTCGCGAAAAGTGTTCAAGACCCGCCTTAAATCCCCCATTGTGTGACCTTCCCTACATGTCCTTGGCCAATCACAATGCTCTAAACCAGGGGTCGGCAACCTATGGCACGGGTGCCACTGCTGGCACGCCGAGGCATAATCACTGGCACGCGCCATCAGCATCGGCAAAAAAATAATAATCTCAGACTGACAGCAGGATCTTCCAATCGAACGCACTCCCGCCCACTTTCCCACAGACCGTTGTTGTGTAAAATTAGCATAGATAGGGCCTAATCATCAAATAGCATACACCGATAGCATACAAATGATGACAGAGCCTCTTGCTAAAAAAACGAAAGTTAGGGCATTTCAGCCCTCCTGGACCGATGAATATGGTTTTGTGTGTGTCAAAGACCGTGCTGTGTGT
>OMLJ01103015.1:0-11289 GCA_900302595.1 Gadiculus argenteus
AAAAAAAAGTAGTTTTTAAGTAGTATGTACATGTTTTGAATGGATAGGCCTACATGTTTGTTATATTTTTAAAATGTTCCTATATAGCCTATTTTTTATAGCTTACATACTAACATTTCAAAACCGGGGAACGCAAAATGCATCCTGGGATATTTAACGGTCCTGAGTCCATACAAGTCTCCTCTGATGCAGACTTGGTGGACGGTCAGTTTCAAGAACGCGTCGAGAACACTTCCGGGTTTGATGAAGAAACATAGTATGTAGTTTTAGGAACATTTATTGTGCAAAGCTGTAATCATAAAACATAATGTTGCAGATAAATAAAATAACCCTAACCCTAAAGTACATTAGCTGCAGAGACTTGAACAAATAAGTAAAGTATTGGGTTTGTTTCATTATGAATAAGTGAGTAAGTGAGTAAGAAGATGTCTTAAAAGCATTACGTTTAATATTATAGGTACAAAATACATGCTTTACATTTTTTAGTCAACATTACAGAATTATAATACGTTCCAGGAATATGTATTTCCTATGTTTATAACCAGGTTGTGTTCAGCGTTATCTCACGGTGCTATTCGGCCTATCGCGTGACTCCAGGACGTTAAACAGCACGTCTAGCTTGTTCAGCGTTACGTTCAAGTCTGTACAATTCAGAACAATAATCCGTTAACATCTTGGGCTTTACATAGCATTGTTGGTATGTAATGTTTGTATTTCGACTTCATTTGAAAAGATTCATCACTTTTTTTATATTAGTGTAAAATTTCACAAAAAGTGAATATTCTTGCTTATTTGTTTGACATAAGTACTTCTGATTTCTCTGCCTTTCTTTTTGTGTTACAGTTTTACCTTTTCCCATATGCTTCCAATAAACCTGTGGAAGTTCTAAATACATCTTCAGAGTCCTGGTCTTTGGGAAAGAGTTTAGCTGCCTATCAGGACATTAGCAGACAACCGAGGACGGAACAGGGTTTCTTTCCTTTAGTGCAAACCATTCTAAAAAGGCACTACACTTAAGTCGGTCAGCCTTGGTTCATAAATGAAACACAAGCAGAGAACAGGAAAGAAATTGTGTCTTTTTAGTTAAGGAACAGACACTGTACTGTCAATTAGGGACGGGCATGATTAATCGATGAACAAGTTAGGAATTTGTCGATCATGTGATATTCAAAAGGAGGTTGTGTTCCATAGTGTGAGAGTGGAAGAGCCAAGCCATTGCTTGGCTGTTTAATACAGATTGTGTCTTTTTAAATTGTTTCCTGTGTTTAGTGCGCACTAAACGAGTTTGGTCCCTTGGTGCAGACCTTTTGGGCTGGTGTGAATACAAACCATCGAACTGGGGAGCTGACCAAACAGCCGGTCCGAGACCCAGCCGGAGAGGCGGTTCGCTTCCAAACGAACCCTGGTGCGGTTCACTTGAGATGTGAAAGCAAACGCACCTCGGTCCGATTCAGTTCTAATGCACCTCGGTCCAATCCAGGGTTTTACCCCGCCCCAGACCAGGTCCGTTGCAAAGAGGAGGCGCGCAGCATTGATATCCTAATTTTAAAAAGTTAGTTGGCCGACGCAGACACATTTTTCCTATTGTAAATTGACATGAGATATTGTAAACGTTCACAATCCTGCTCTATATGAGATATTTTGTGATAATTTGTTCATCATCATTTCTATTAACTTCTGCGTGGCGCACACGCAAGTGGTCATGTAGATTGGTCTTCTGCCCGTCTTTTGCACAAGATTACACATGAGCAGCTCTTGCACACAACTTCAGTCGTGTCCCTTGCCTTGGCTGTCCACTCTCATTAGGTCTAAATCCAAAAAAATGCTATATAGATGAAGTAGTATCCTTTTTAGCAACCAACACCATTGTTTCAACTCTTTTTTTTCCCCTATGTGCAAAAGCCCAGATGAAAAGCCCGGATGAGTAATTAGTTAGGTTACTAAAATAACAGAATTATAGTTTCCAAGTAGAAAAAAAATAGTTAAAAATAAGGTTAGACCTTGCTTTCTGTAGGCAGATAATCTCATATCCACGTAGTGAGGCCAAATAAAGGAAACAAAACAGAAGCCTTCAATATAAAGCACAAATGTAAAATATGGATTCATCCAAAAAGTGCCAACAATGCACTCTGATTAGTTTTTAACAATAGGCCAAATTGAGCTGTGATCGTATTATTTATATCCAACAAAAGCCCGTTGCTGATTGTGCATGCAGGGAAGAAAGCACCACGAAGGCAGCACTAGCACAATTCCATGGAGAAAAAAAAAAATATATATACAAAAAACTCTGGAGATATTTAACCGGGAGAGAGTCCCTTCTGAGGGCGTTGCGGAGCAGAACAGATAGAGAAAAGAGCAACCTGCCGTACAGACAGTCGCACAGCAGAACTTTAAACAAATCGTGCACACTGCCCAGGGCGATGGGGAAACAGTAGGTTATTAACCTCTCTTCACACCGCCGCTACAGCTGCCAGGATGCCGGCACCGGGCGGTGGAACTCTATTTACATGTTTCTTTCCCCTTTCGCTTCAGTGTGGCTGGTCATTTCACACTTGAAGGCGCGCAGTGTTTCTCACCAAACTTAAGTAGAAGGAGATAAAAGGTGGGGACAGAGTGGGCGCCGTCGAGTCGAGTCTGGCCGCCCCCTTGGCCGAGTAAGACTATGGGCGACTTACCAAGGGCAACTCGTCCCCGTTCCCTCTGAGCCGTTTCTACGGCCTTGTGGATGGATAATTAACACACTAGGGGTGTAACGATACACTGAAGTCACGGTTCGGTTCATACCTCGGTTCTGTACGAGTTCGGTACAATGGAGGAAAAACAAAAAACTAAAATGTGCTTGCGTGCGACTCCACATCAGGGCCCGGGTCTGTAAAACTGACGTTTTAATTCCTCAATCGGAGTCAATAAAATGGGCAGCGTTAGATAGCTTTCCGTGGCATGAGAAGTCCACCCATCAGTCATTAGTGAAACAGTGAATTAGTTGCTCGCGATTGTCTCCCGCCGGAGCCCTGCCCGCTGCCTTGGCACAGCAGCGGGTTATATATATCGGCAGCGGGCAGCAGGCTTGGAGGGAAAAGTAATGGCTATACTTCCATTTAAAGAAGGCTGTTTTTGGATTATTTGGGCTCGCCATTCCTGTTTCTCACTCGCTGACTCGCTTGTGCCACTTGTTGTGTGTCCGACTCTGCGTGCTTTCGAATGTGTATAAACGCCCGCCCGACTCTACCTCTGATTGGCTTACCATGACATGTTACGCTACCTCAGCCAATCGTTATCATTAATGCGATTGTCTCGTGCCGCTAAAAAAAAAAAAAAATGTATTTGGTTCCGGTTTCCGACCGATCCTGTCAATTTATGTGCGACCCAAATTATTTTATGACAAAACATTTGGGGTTTTTTAACTCAAACACAAATTCAGCATACAACATGCAGGGAGTATCCATTTCTGCTGTAAAAAAAAGTCCTGCCTATCACTCGCCGCCACTGGAAAAATAAAATAATAAAATAAAATAAATTCCCTACCTACCCATGACCTCAACTGACAACCAACAGGAACCAAACTATTTTTTTTTTAGGCCAAACCAAGGAACAACAGGAGAGAGAGAGAGATCTGATGAAAAAACTGTTTCAATTATAGTAACACACATTTTATGGAAGTAACGGTAACGGTGTTATAATGATGGAAAGAGTAATCCATTAGATTACTTACTGAAAAAGGTAACGCTGTTAGTTTTATTTAACTTTATACAGTGTATTCTCTGTGTAAGTCCACGCACCAAACCGTGACGTCCGTACCGATTTGGTTCAATACGAGACCGTATTCAATACGAGACCGTATTGAACCGGTTCAATACGAATACATACTGTTACACCCCTACATGAAACAAACATTAGACTTGGAAATGTATGAAAGATTGGAACAACCGCAAAATTGTACACTGGCATCCATGCAGGTATCGTATGCTATATCGTAGTTTTGCCTTTAGCACCATTTAAATAACACTATAGAAAAGTACATATCAGTTGACAGAAACATGATTGGCAGGAATGGTTTCGACTGCCTCTGATGCAGGCAGGTGGAGATACACTATGAATGTATTTTTTTTTTTTATTTAGATATTTTTTCAGAAAACCAGGCCAGCCCGAGTGTGCGTCAGTCTTTGATATAAATGTGTCACAAATTATATGTTGGTGTCCGAACGCAAGCTCTATTTATCCCTGGCTGCAGCCAGTGAAGGAATTTCACAGAAGATGCAAAGTGCCAACGCTGAGCGGGTGCAGAATACAAAAAGTACCCGGTGAGACAAACGGAAGCTTTTCAAATGGAAGCGATCACGGACAGATACGCCTCTTCTCTTGAAGACTAGATTGCAGGTAGGTATTTTTCAGCTGATGGTGGCACCGAGGAGAATGGCTAGGAGCGGAGACAGCTGTAATTCTCTATTGAACTCTATTGCGCATTCAGATGCAATGTTGCAGAGGCAGTCCAAGGCCTGAATTAATAAATAATCAGGGACTTTCACTTTCAGCAAGTGTTTTTGTTTCCAAGGCACACACTATCAGGGGTAGAGGCTGCCTGGGGCATGACTGCTATATTATGGTGCTAAAAAGCTAGTATAATTGAGTTATTATAACATGCAATGGAAAGGTTTATGCTGATTGCTTTGCATTAGTGTTTAATGTTAAATTATCAATTGTTATAATAAATAATTCCATGTTTAAACAAATGAACACAATGCATGAGTATCTACATAGTAGGAAGACAATTTGCAATGTAATTTTATATGAAAATTATATACAATTATATCAAATGCAATCAATCAATTTTTTTTCCGTAGTAGTAGTAAAAGATATTGATTAATCAATATCTTTTACTATTTGTCATGCGGTGTTTGGGATAACGTATTATTGAACAAATGTACACTTTTGGAAAATAATGTGCACCGTAGGGTAGGGCTTGCCAACCCCTTGCAGCCCAGCAAGGTTAATTCCTTACTTAAAAATTAAAGTAAAAGTGACGCACTGAAATAAACCAAAGAAAATACTTATTAGAAATTGTCTTTTTTGATCTGCCATGTTTGCCATCCCTTAGTCTTTAAAATGAATGAATGCATCCAGTGTTTTGGTCACGTGCTTGCTTAAATTGAGGTTACAAACGCACTTGGTCTGTCCCAGTCACTTCTCTTAATATCGACATATGTGCTCCTGCACCTTAGTGTAATGAGGGCTATAGAATCAATGAATGCAAGACCAAGAAACACTTTGTTCGTCAAACCAGATAGGCTATCTGAATAAAGATTGAGAAATTACGATCGAGAACAAATGTATTATTCAAAAATATGCACTTTTGTAAAAGACTAAGAAGAAAACGGGCATAATGAATAACAGATCCAAGATGAGTGACTTAATACAATATCGGTTTAGTTATTTTGCAGACTAGCGAGGCTGAGGCCCACTGTATTCATCAAGGAAAAAAACAAAACACTGAGCTGCATGTGTATATCTAGAACAGCGAAGCCCCAGCATTCAACAGACTAAATTAGGCTAGTTTGTTATTGATTAGTAATTACATGCTGTGGCTAGAAAGGAGACACAGAGAATCCTAATGTGCATTAGTTGAGCAACACCAACGCAATCTCTCTGGTAGCCTTTGCAGAATGCTGATGGCTAGGAGGAGACGGGGCAGAGTTTAATAATACCCTACAAACCAAGTTCACAGACAAAAGCCAAAGAGTATTATGATCACTTGATGAAAATCTGGCGAAAACCAACATAAGGAGGATGGACCCACCGGTAATTACTAACACAGGCACCTCTGCAAAAAGGACCCATTTCATCAGTCACACTTGGGGAAAAGAGAGTGGGGGTCTGTTCCGAAATATATCCTGTACAGCAGTTCGGGATATAATTTGCTAAAACAAACCTTGGGAGACTAGAGAGGTGGTCTTCCAAAGAAAGCAAGCGTGTCCATTTAGAAATCTGCCTCGGGTCTTTCACAGTGTTACAAGAACAGTTCTTAGAAGCTCTATGGCTGACTTTTTTTTTATCCAATAAATTATTCACAAAAGGAACACTGCAGGCATTAAATCCTCCAAAGATATAAGCCATCTCCCTAAAGAGTGGTAAGGAAACAAACATGTGGATGTAATGTTTTGGGAGTATTTAGTGATTGGGAAATGTGTTGGTGGCCTGCCAGAGGAAGGTGCAAACAGTAAGTAGTTGGCACATTAAATGCACAAAAATGCAATTTTGATAGTTTGGACAGAAGAGAGAAATGCATGTCCTCAAGTCCTAGTAACTTCTTTGTTCTTGCTCCAAGGACAAATATTACATTAACCCAGTAGGCTTTTAGCATTATCTAATAGTACATTATAATAGTACTAATAGTACATTATTATATAGTATTAGTTATTCTACACTATAATAAAAGAGCAATACAAGACTCAAGACTAACTGCTAGTGGTTCATTTTGTTCACTTTATTTTTCTATAAACGACCACATGCATTACTCACACAAATTGAGTAATGCATGTGGTTCAAATCTAGGCAACAACATGACAAATTCAGTGTCCATGTGCACTCTTTTCTTTAGTTCCTTTCAGGCAAAACAGACCATTTTACCTTGGGTGAGATGCAGTATAATTCCTCTCATTACACTTAATCCCATTGCCAGATAGTGTTTTATAAATGAGTGGGAAAGGCAAGAAAGGGACACAATTGTGCCAAGTGAACACATAGGGGGGGGGGGGCTATTCCCCACTATTGACGGAGGTGAATAATTGTTTTAGTATATACTACACGTGAACACTTCAAAAATAAAAGATAACACTTTTTGCCAGGTTATATTTGTTTTTATTAGTGGTTTATTTGTTTTTATTAGCGTGACGAGAAGACCGTCACGCCCGCTACCCATTACGGAAAACAATATCCCGAGTTTGAGATCTCAATCATGGGCTATTGCCCAATATCCCGAGATAACGAACCAATCAAATTGCGCCATCTTAGGAGGTTCTCATGTAGCATATACTAACAGGCCTTATACACCAAGTGGCCGTCTTACGTTTGAAATGGAAGCTGGCTGTGGAGTGGGGAAGTGGGGAAGCAGTTTCCACATGCAGTTCATTGCCAAGTGCTGGTAACAGCCAGCCCAGATCAGGGGTGTTCATTACTAGATTATGACCTGAGATTAGCCTACTCAGCCATTCTTGAGCCGTTTAATAATTGATGGTCCATATTTCTTTCAAGATTCTTGTGGATTCATAATAACTTCAACATAGATTGCATGAAGTTCTTTTAACAATTTAATTGTATTTACACATGGGGCTTTAAGAAAGCCATTAGAAAACACCTTCACACTTCAAACCAGTCCCTCAAAGACAAGGAGCACATGCTAAATTACTTTAGGTTAAAGGAGGGCAATGATTTATCGATTTATCGAGGTTTTTAAAACGTGGTTAACAGACCGATTACCATCAGCACATGGTGGCTACATATTCTGAAATAGCAGTTAAAAAGAAAATAAACAGTGGTATTTTCCACATTTACAGCAAGAAACTTTTCTTTGCAAATAGGTTCTTTGAAATGCTAAATAATTGATCATTCACAGCCCTTGCAGATTTAGATGGATCAGATAAACAAAGGCCAACCAAAGCACCAACTAGTCTGATGGTTCTTGGCCACTGCATGGTATACTGCATGGTATACATATAGGTTATCACACAGTACGGCTGGATATTTTTACGTTCTGAAGTATTTTGTTGCGTCCGCAGGACAAGTCAAAATACAAAGACGAGTGAAAATATACAGCCGTACTGAACTGGACTAACTAATAAATTATTTATTATACAACAAAATAAATCAAGGAAAGAATGAGTTTTCCACCATTTATTCTGCTGCGTTTAAGTGATTGACCGCTCGCTGACGCAGCTGTGCAATCAGTTGTTGACCCGTGTAATATCGTCCTATATTTGCACTCCAAAAACCCATATTTGCAATCGATATCTTGCACGTGGTGTAATAATGCAAGGTATACATGGTGGCAGGTAACCACTCATTGTAAGAGATGTTAAAGCCACACAGCATGAAACTTATGTGAGGTCATATTCAGAGCTGCATACACAGTAAACATAGAAAGATTATCCGATGCATCAAATGGTGACATTTTAAGTTATGTAAAGAAATAAGTCTTGAATATGCAGCAATTTTCCAAAAGGAATCACACCAGTGTAAAAGACAGATGGATTCAACCCTCAACCTCATACAGCCTACTGAAGGATGAGCTTATGCTCTGTCCCCCTGTCACCAAATATCCTATGTATATAGTGGATTACATTTATTTATTTTATATATTAAAATTATAATGGAGTTTCACTTTTTAATTCAAGTGTAGCGAATGGCAGTTTGTGGATGAGGGGGATTATGATAAGTGGGTGTGTCTCGGTGTGCATATTGAGCATTCTTTAATCCGTTCATGTTCTGGAGACATTCGGTTTTTTTAAGTTGTTTCCACTGTGTTTCATATCTAAAGTACGCTTTCACTTTCTGAGAAAGATTGGATCCAAAATATCAGTTGTGATACAACTGCAAAAAAAAAAAGCACCAAAGAAAACACTTATCAAAAACAACCAATTTTCTGGTACTGCAGTTCAAGGAAACTGGATTGTAGCACCGACTGCTATTGAGAATGCAATACAAGGACTATGCGTCGAGAAACATAAATAGACTCTAACCTCCGCCATTACCTTCAACATGTACAGTGACCATGGTGACTATTACAAAGGCACCCGATTGTTTTTGTTTAATCTAATTTATTTGCAGACTAGAACCGTCCAAAATCATCCTTGGTGTGCTTCAAATGAGATAACAGTGATATTTTTCGGTCAATATTCTTCAACAATTGAGGGGGTGATATAGGTTATAAGTAAAACAAAGAGCATTTGGGCCCCCCAACATCATTTTTTATTGTATTTAATTTTTCCATTGTTGATTGGCAGTGGCACTAGTAATCCAGTGGTGGCACCAGCCCACAGCTGGATGCATGTAGGGGAAACACTGAAGGATCCCATACACAACCAACAAGCACTAGGAGTGTGCATAAATTCTTGAATCAATTAGATTAAAAAAAAAAGGTGGAAGACGCGTGCTCCAGAGGTTCACACGACCGCCGTGGATATTTAATCGGTGCTCGTTTTTTTTTCTTCCACACAATCAATTTGTGGCGCTCTGTGTCGATTCTGTGGCGCTGCGCCACACATTGGTCTATGTGAGGGAAACACTGGAAAGCCTCAAATATACAAGTTGTTCTGTGGGGGTTGCAGCTTGACTCGAGCTTCTGTGCGTACTGGGCTGTGTTGTTTTGCACTCCATAAATGGATTATTGTTTGTTTGATAAGCACTATGTGTAACGGCAGAGGCACTATCCAATTATATCTATTTGTATTTATTTATTATTTATTTTCCAGGTAGAGAACTATATAGACTGTTAGTCTAGAAGTATACACTATATCAGGATAAAAATCTCAAGTCTGGCACCAACTCAAAACTATTGAGTTCTAAGTTACAGGCTAAATATACAGCAGCTATCATATCATGGTACTCACGCTGGTTTAAATTATTTTCTCAGTCAGTACTCCGTAGTGTAGTGCATCTTGGCTGTTCTGATAAATTGAGGGGCACCACATTTGTTCTGTATGCTGAAACGCAAACACATTCAAATGCATTTTAAAAAAGCTAACCTGCCAAACGCTTCTACTCCCTCTTTATCAAGGCAGAATTTGTCAATTAGTTATTGTGTATTCTATTAATTACGGTATATTATACAAGCCTATGTTATAATACACAAGGCTAATAGTATCCTATATTTTCTGTCAAATAGAATACAGATGACATGAACACACGCACATTGTCGTTATGACGACGTTTATTTGTTTGTAGAGGCATTTGGTCGTTGGGCGGAGGCGCTGCACCTAGTCCTTATAGACCGCTATGGGAGACCCTGATAAGCTGACTATTTAAGCGCTTTAACCACTGAGAATTCTAGACAAATTAGGCAGCACATACATAATATATGGTTTGTGATTTGAAGATCAGTCGATGGGTCCGGCCTGACTAATCAGATCAAACTCAATTCATCTTTCAATCGAGGCCACCACTAGAAAGACAAAGAGAATATAAAATGTTGTATATCTGTATACACTGATTATCGGCCTGATAATTTTCTGCTCCTAAGTCTAAGTCTCAAAGAAACAGCACCCTTGTGTGCTTCGGTTCAATCCAGAGAGGCACCGCACAACACAACGCACACAGCTCTCCAACTAGCAAACCCCTAATGGCTTGTGGTGTTAGGGAAGGCCATTAGCATGCATGCATGCATGCACCACGGACTACACAGTCTTCTCCACCTGCTGGATAACTTCAGGCTGCCTTGCAGCCCGAGACAGCCTGCTCTACAACTGTTAAGAGACTAATCTTCAGGAGGCTACAAGTTAGCAGAAGGACACCATTGCAATCCTTTGTAGAAACTGCATTTCTGGCAGGTTTTTTTTCCCCACACACCCACTGCCCCCTGTTGTGATACATCAGCCTGGGCAAACGAAAGCCAGCTACCCATAATCCTCTGCGGCTCTGGAAAATCACCCGTCTTTAGGCAAGCATCAACCTGCTGTGAGGGCATACGAGATAAAGATCCATTGCCGTTGAGATGATCACAGGAAGTGAGGGCATAAAACAGGACGATAGAAAAACACAGATGTGGACAATTAGAACAGCTTTTCCTGGCTGACGTCGTTAGCGTGGTCTATTGGCGCGTTTCCACCGCAGGGTACGGGTCGGTTCAGTCCGCAAAAGTGCGGTACGGGTCGCGTTTCCACCACCAAAAAGTGTCCGTGATCCGGACTGAGCCGCACTGCGCCGTACTCTCTCGGAGTACTCCTCCGTTGGGGTACTGAGACCCTGAAAGGGAACCGGCAATTTCCCGAGCTACACACGCTGTCCGTTGATTGGTCGACAGAATTGGCACTTCCGTGCTCCAGGGGGATAATAACAAACCCACACAGTACCCGCGGGGTGTTTCTGGACAACAGCGAAAGCTTTGTTTATTGAAGAAAATGTTACGCAAAAGTTCGCCGTCCTTCTTGGACATCCTACAGTTGTTGCTCTCTGTTTATTGTGCGCGTTCTTTTTCATTGGATCTATCAGCAGACTACACTGTGTCGGGCTGCTATGAGATCATAGCAACGTAGCTACCGCGGCTATCGCCGTCCGGCTTAACCCCCCCCCCCCCCCATA
>OMLJ01103019.1:0-20203 GCA_900302595.1 Gadiculus argenteus
AGCAGAGATTCACTGAGCAACACACACACACACACACACACACACACACACACACACACACACACACACACACACACACACACACACACACACACACACACACACACACACACACACACACACACACACACACACAGCTGTGGCAGTACTCACCTTGGCCCGCGATGTGCAGATGTTCTCGATGTTCTCGATGCTGGAGATGCAGTTGTTCTGCACCTTGCTGCAGGCCAGCCGGATGTACTCCCAGAAGCTGCGCTGGCCATCCGAGCTGAACCAGCCTCCTGACCCTGCTCCGGAGAACACAAGAGTCCACTCAGGACCACTACTGGTGGGGCCCGAGGCCATAGACCGCCACGGGAACCCAGAACCAGGCCCCACTCAGGACCACTGTTGCTGGGGGACCCCTAGAACCAGGACCCGCTCAGGACCACTGCTCACCCGAGACACGTGACTCATCGTTACTCTGGTGTCTGTCGTTTAGTGCTGAAGCTAGGGTAGGCGTTTTATTTTAGAAGCATTTTAGTCTTATTTGTTTAAATTATCTTTATACCCGACGGTAATGATCAAACCAAATGTGCTTGGTAGCAAGGATTGTAAAATAGTGCGTCAGCAGATTGAAGGATAGTCTTATATACAGTAGTTGTATTATATAACCATTACATCATCTGTTCCCCTTTTGTCACAACACACAACACAACTACATTTATATATACATAGATATCATATCATACATTTCTTCATACAACATCTTTTGTATGTTGTAGTACCGCATTCATATCTGTAGGCCTATATGTAGTACCACATGCGTATAGAAATGTTGTAGTACCACACTAATATCTGAATGTTCGTATCTGTATGTTGTGCATTCATATCTGTATGTTGTGCGTTGGTATCTGTATGTTGTGCGTTGGTATCTGTATGTTGTGCGTTGGTATCTGTATGTTGTGCGTTGGTATCTGTATGTTGTGCGTTGGTATCTGTATGTTGTGCGTTGGTATCTGTATGTTGTGCGTTCGTATCTGTAGGTTGTGCGTTCATATCTGTAGGTTGTAGTACCTCTGAACCGGTGGCTGAGGATGTGCTCTAAGATGGCAGCGAAGTTGAGGAACTCCTCCGACGAGTCATCTATGGGCTCGGCTGTGTATTTCTCCAGGAGCGTCTTGACAGAGAATCTGAGCGCGAGGAAAACAGAAGTATATCAATACACACAAAAGGGTTAGGGTTGCAGTTTGAATTTGTGCAAAAGAGTGCAAAAGACCGGATATACTACAGTACCTAGCAGCAGCCACGATATCCAAGATTTGTCGATGGGGCCATCTAATCATACTGATGTCACCCCAATTGTCCTGCCTGTACATTGTGTCCCTACACAATGCACCCCTTGACTCCTTTGGCAGCGTTGCCATGACAACAATACAATTGACCCCCTGTGTCAGGCCGGGGCAGATGACACGGGCAGCGGCGGCAACGCTGTAGCCTGGGTCAACCCCGGCGCCGGCCGAAGCCCTCTTCCTAAAAAGAGCCGCTCTAACCAAACAGTGATCCAATCACACACATCCAGCCCCCCTCCCTCAGCACGCTGTGCTGCGATCTATTTAGGACCACCGCTACCACACTTTGAGATTTTTGATCTTGCATGCTCAGCCCACACCCAAGCCTCCGTCCCCGGGGAGAGCATGCACCGCGCGTGCTAGCAGCCAGGAGCCAGGAGCCAGGCTCTGTGTGAGAGAGAGGGAGAGGGCTGAGCGCCGCAGCCTCCGCCTCCATGGGCAACACCAGCATCACCGAGGGCAAGACGGCCCTCGCTGTGGGCAACACCTCCATCGCCAGGGGGAAGACCACCGTGTCGGTGGGCAAGTCCTCCATCTTCAGGGGAGTGACCACCACCTCCATGGGAGACTCCACCATCTCGCGGGAGAAGACCACAGTGGCTCTGGGACGGGCCAGCTTCACCAGGGGCACCACCACCACTTCCTTCCGCAAGGCGCTTATGTCCAAGCGTCGGACAACCTAGATGAGCACTCCGGGAGCCAGGGCTAAGACAGCGCGAGCCGCAGCAGCCGCCGCCGCAGCAGCCGCCGCCACCGCGAAGCCCCCCAAAAAAGACTCAAAGGACGATGAATGGAAAACGGCATTCCTGTCAAGCAAGACCTCGTTCACCCGAGGCACCGCCTCCCTCCTGAAAACTAAGTACGCCATCGCCTGGGGTAGATCCTCCGTGTCCTGGAGCCGCACCACCATCACCCTGGGCAAGACCACCGTGGCGGTGGGCAAGACCTCCGTCACGCGGGGCGACACCACCAGCACCCTCACCACTGTGACCTTCAGCCACGGGGCCAAGTCCGTGTCTGTGGTCAAGACTGTCCTCACCCGGGGCAAGGAGACGCACAGCAACGTCTACTGGGATTTTCACACGTGAACACATGTCTAAGGTTAATCAGTGTCCACAGGTCAGTACCGGCTCTGAGCCACTGCACAGGGCTACCCATTACCAGCAGTGTGTGCTTTACGCCGATAAAGATGTTGTGGGTTTGTGTGTGAAAATTTTTTGTATTTGTTTGCCCTTTACTTCTGACAGTCAGTATGTGTTTTCATGTTGGGAAGGGCGAGGTTGGAGGCAGCGCTTGTGTGTTACACACCGTCCTGTGAATTGTCTGATCGCAGAGATCATTATTCATACGTTAACGGGGGGGAAGACACGCGTTGGCAGCCGGTGGTGGGAGGGGAGGGTGCTTATGTATGTGGAGACATGCGAGGGTGGCGCCATAGCTCTGGTTACCACATTGTTCTCCGTATTGGTCATGTACAGTCAAATTAAACATATCTACATACACTACTATACTCTGCCCGGGGATCAGGGTCGTTTATGTGTGGCCAAACACACATGCATTATCGTAACAATTCTGTTGACTAGAGAAAAATTACTACTTGAACCATGAACTACAAGCCTGTGAAGGAAATAAGCAAAATGTAAGATGTAACCGTTATAAAATGTAACCATGCCTAAACACTGCTTCGCTTGGCTTGATTATTTTCTATAGATTTACACCAATGCTTTTTTAACATTGAATTATAGGAAATGACACAAAATGGGGAGAAATAATCAATCAACACGTTGCATTGAATTCAACAAGGACAAAAATCCTCAAAAGGATTCCATCAGAGGTGTAAGCAACCACACCCAGAATCAAAACTGAGCACAACATTCAACATCCAGCTCAGGGAAACCTCAATAACTTCATGGGTGCGCACCCATTTTGACCCCTTTGATTTAAAAGCATATCCTTCGAACCACACAAGCCTCCAGCAGAAGAGGCTGACTTTTATCGGGGGATGTGAGGCAAACAAAGGCACAGAGGAGGGTGATGTCACCACAGCTTGTCCCCCTCCGACACAATGTCCCCTTCAGCTGTTGTTGGTGTCGTCGTGGCCCCCGGGGGACAATCGCGCCTCTATCCCCCGTCCCCACGGCGAGGCAGTGGGCGCCTACGTCTGCCTCTGTCCATTCACGTGGACACATGGGTGGTATGTGGCCTTCCCCGGCCCACGTCGCGCTGCTCAACGAGGGCATTATGTGACCACGGGGGCTGCAACCATCCAGCCGTAGAATCCCGCACCGCTGCCCGCCACCAGCCACTCGCCATTCCAGAGACCGGGGGGGGAAAGCACAGAACTGCGAGCTCTGCATGAGTGTGCGATGCGCCACCGCGACGACTGAGCCCCAGACTCTGCCTCAACACCTGGGTCCAGACCACCACCACCACCACCACCACCACCTCCAGTACCAGCATAACCCTAACAGGCTCCCCAATGGGCAACACCAGCATCACAGAGGGCAAAACGGCCCTCTCGCTGGGGAACACCACCATCAAGAGGGGGAAGACCAAGATCGCCATGGGGAGCTCCTTCATCGCACGGGGCCGGAAGACCACATCCCTGGGGGCCTCCACCATCACCAGCGGGAAGACCAAGATCGCCCTGGGGGGCGCCTCGTTCAGTCGGGGGACCACCACCACATCATTCCGGAAAGCCTTCTTCCCGAAGCGAGCCTCCAAGACCCTCTAGAGCAGAGGGTCTCGAGGGACAGGGAGGGGAGGCCGGGAGTGGTTTTGACGACACGTAGACGACAGGGACAAACACGACAACGCCATCACAAGGGACATACAGACACTACCGGGACTGCGGCGGAGAGCTCACCACTGCGGACTTCTGAAACTGGATTACGTTGTCATTGGGAACCTTTGCTTTTTTAGATCATGCAGGAATTCTCAAGGAGACAGGTCAGTGTCATCGGAGCATGCCCTGCCTCGTGCAGAATGTAGGGGTGATGGACGGTGTGACGGTGCAAAGTGTAGCTTCTGCTTAGAGCCTGCTCATTGTGTCAGCAATAGCAATAGTGCATGGGGTTCTACAACAAGGGATAACTGGACAACACTGAGAAAACCAGCCTGTTATGGGTGTCATCATGTGCAGACGAGAACCCACCAAAACAAGATAATACTTTGAGTAGAAATGTGGGTCTTTTTTTTCTGCCCAATATGCACTCAAATCTCAAATGTCTTGCAAAAATTGCCTTCTAGGGTACTTCAGATTAAGTTGGAGCTAAAGTTGTTGGTTCATCTGCATTAGGGCGTGACAGGGGAGGTGACATGTGTGTGTCACACTAAACTTTCTCTGCTCTGATCTGTAAATCCGTCTCGATGCATAAACTCAATGCACCGCACTACAACATAGTAGTGGACCGATGTGAATGTTGCTAAAGGTGTGCTCACATGGGGAGAGTGGGCATCTGAGGAGGAACGGCATACCTCTGATGCTAATCAGTGTAGTGGCACGGCGGCACGCTCGTGGTACGCTTTGACACCGAAAAACAACGACTCAGATGCTTCTCACAGGCCTCTTTTGTCCGACCCCCTCGCCAGATCTCCTTGGCTCGCGGCCATGCCTACACTCTCTCCTCTTCAAATGCCTCTTGTTCCCATTGTTCCCCCGCTATACTCACAGGTCTGCGTGACCAGAGGCCTCCCTCTACGTCACACGTTAAGATATCAACGTTTTAACTAACGGAGCGCTAACAACTCAAGCTTCAGACTAAGACCAAACGTTTCTTTTAGTTTGTTTGTTACTTTGATCCCCTTTAAATACATTTCTCTATTAATCTTGCCTTGACCATCTTTTCTCTCGCTCGTTCACTCAGATTCCCAGCCCCTCCTCCTCCTCCTCCTCCTCCTCCTCCATCACCTGCCCTGTCTCTGTAGTGCTACCACAAGCAACTCTGTCCGATAAAAGGACTACTCACCAGCCACTGAATCAGGGTAAATCACCCGAAGCTGTGTTCAGGTCCAGCATCATGGACCACCGTGACTGGACTGGGGGAATGTGTGCCTTTAAGGACCAGCACTACGGAATCTATAAGAATGTATCTTATCTTATCTGGAATACCACCACAGTACGGCCAAACTAGTGCCGTGTTGCTTTGATGGAAATCGAATGGCCTGATTTGTTTCTGGTCGATATCCAAAGAATGTGGAGAGGTTCAGAGCCCAGGGTGTGTCCCTCGCCCACTCTGCCAGGGAATAAAAGGGCGGGGAAAGTATCTGTGTGGGTCAGTGTAAGTGTCAATGGGGTTATGTACAAAACATGGCCGGTAGAGGAGGTGTTTTTGTGGATTAGGAAGACGATAAGAGCAACGATGGGAAGATTGATCAATGGATTAAGCAAACAGCCTCATGCAACATCAGATAAGGTCCCGTGGATGGGCGGGTGAAGAAGGAATCGATGGCTGATGGAGAAGAAATTATGTTCAAATAGTAACAGGTCTTTGTTAATTAAATGTACATCCGCCTTCAATGTATTCCCAAAGACCTGATCTCGTTTTGGTCAAAGCACCAATCAGATATGAAGGCCGGGCGAAGGCAAACGTTCAGCTTTCAGTATAGAACCGAGACATACAGTGCTACAGAACAGCTCAGGCAAAAGAAAGGTTACGGCATGAGAGAGAGAAGCAGATTCAGCCTAGTGAGGAGGGACTGTACTGCAGGAGAGAGGGAGAAATGCGGGTGAGTGGGCAGGGAGTAGCTCACTCAATCACTCAGTCTGGGGGAAGCATCTCAAAGCCATGTGAACCTGTGGCCCCAGTTTCACATTTCACTTTTAGAACGTCCCGGTTAAAATTCTACCACCAGAGAGTCTGACTACTAGGAAAGCTCTATTGAGTCAGCGCGAGATCCCTGCCGCCCTGCTAACGTTGTGTTTGTTCACAGGACGGCGCTAGACACTAGGCAGCCACTGAAGTCTCACTCGTCTTGTTTATCTCTTTCTTAGGTTCCCTGTGACATCACCACCGTCGTTCGCCCAGTCATGGACCTCAGCAAGAATAGCAGGAAAAAAAAGGTGTTACTAACCCGCACACAAAACAAAACAACTCCCGTCACACACACAGATCACACACTACAGCACCACTTGTGGCCAGAGAAGAGGTTTAGCATTTCAGTGAAGATAGCCCCGGTTTAACCAAAGCTCCACACCAGAGTTCCTTGTTTCTTGTCTCTCCCATCTCAGAAAAATGCTAATTGAACCGGCATGTGAACAACAGCAGTATGCAAAAGTACACCCTGGCTCTGACATGGGAGACTGGGAGAGATTTTAAAAAGGTGTTGCCCGTAGCAACTGGATGAAGTGGTGTGAGATTATTTGTTATTCTTTTGGGTATGAGACATTTTACATGTGCTCACAAGCATTATTGATTTTCTTTCTCTTCTTCTGCTGTTTCTTCTGCGGTCTGTTTCATTCTAAGAACTGTGGAAGGGTGCATATTTCTTTTAATTCTTCTTTAATTCCTGGCACTTGTTTCCCAGTGCAACAACTTGTTTACAATGGTGTTGCAGATTCAGCATGTGGACCCTGTCTCCACACAAATGTCCAGTACTGTATGTGTCCGCATTGCTATTTTTTTTTATTGTTTTACTCTTGATAAGGAAAACGTGTTTTAGGTTTTATGGGATTACTGATCAGGGACCTGTCATGGGAGCATAAAGTAGATCAACTATCCCAAATGAGTTAACGACTTTGTCAGCAAACGCATTTTATGTTTGCTGACAATGTCATTAACTAATTTGGGATAGTGGGGAGATCTGAAAAATGGGACTGCAATTGCAGTATATCTTAGTTGTAATCCCACAATATAAAACAACATAAAAGCCATTCAAACACCCCGGCACTATGCCTCAAATCCACTGAAATGATCAAATCCAATTAAGTGAAATGCAGGAAAGGGAATCCAGTATATCTATATGTGTTGATGTTGTGTTAATGAATATACTAGTGGGGGAATCGATAGGTCTTATTCTATATTATGCGTACATGTATTAGAGAACGCATTAGCCGTGCTAACCCAGGACTAACGCAGGCCTAGCTGAGCTCTAGTTGAACCCTCTGAACGCAGTACAGTCTCTGAGTGTAGCCTGTGTACTACTGTGCTCCTCCTAGCCAGGCTGCTCTATGCAAACACTGTCCCCAGGCCCCGAACACACTGCCCTGGCTCCACGTCTGCCCAGCACAGCCCCCTATGGATACTACTGTCCATCTCTCACTGAGACTCAAAGAACACGAAAATCGCACCCAAAACGAAATTGACTACTTGAAGTGAACCCAAGCTACTGTCAGTGGAATGTGCTTGAGATGATGAAGAAGGAGTGAGGGAGGGAGGCATGTTGTTGTACCAACTACCCGGCGGCCATTTCGAGGGACAATGGCTGGGGGGGTAAGAGATGAGAGATGCTTGGGGGGTGGTCTGAAAAATCTAATCAATGTCATGTCCTTCATTAAACCACGAAAAAAGTGGAAGGAATGTGTATTTAAGCCTTACTGATGTTGAAAAAAAAAATGCTTAATATTTATTTCAGTCTCTCTTGTCGTATATGTCTTCCTGTCTGTCCATGTGTTTTACATTAAAAAATGCTCTAAGCCCGGTCAGTCCCTGAGAACAAACTGAACCGAACCATTGTGCGTTTCCTAATCTGTTGTACGTGTCTTAAGTCTGTTACGAGCCCCTTCGTGTTGAAGCCTGCTCAGTGTGATTCTGTGTTTTCTGTTCCACTCTGTGTAACTAAAGGCAAACCGTATCTTGGACAGAGAGATATCGTAATAAAACAAATATGTGCTTTATCCTATCGTGTGTTTATTCTTGCCAGTCTCAAAATCCAGCCTTTAGTTATTTGCATTAAGGTGTTCACAAGTCAGTAGCACCAACAACGTCAACAACACAAACCCATCACCTGAGAGGACCAGTATGCATACAACATAATCTACAAAGTGCTGCCCATGACATCACTTCCATGGCAATAAACACAGTTCCCTTGACAACAGGGCGAGAATACTTGAGCTCTTCTTGGTAACAACAGTAGATGAATACATTAGCAGGGTTTACATTCCAGCATGGAATAGCCCTCCCGGTTTATGATCCAGTGTGAACACAACAGACCAATGAAGCTGTGGGCCACAGAGACGATCATTAGCCCAAAGCCTGCACACTGGGAACACAATGACCGCCTGTAGGCCAACCTACAGCCAGTTCTACTGCTGCCAACACAGCCACAACCACAGCTCACACTTGTGGTCTTCGAATCTACGTGTGAGGGTGGGTATTACACAGGATGACAGCCTGGCATTGTGCTAACTACATTTCATACTTTAAAACATGCAAGACATGCAGAACGTTTGTAGAACATGTGAATGGAGGGCTGTTGTCTGAAGTGGGTCTATTATTGGCTTTGGGCGGCTATGATATTCATATTCTACAATAAAGACATATAATAGTTAAGTATCAGCTAAGCTGTCTCTTACAGATCAAGGCATGTTTATGGGTAGATGATAGCTGCATTGTGTGTGTATGGACCTTGTGATATGAACAACCAGTATTGCGTGTTACATATGAATATGATTAACATAACAAACAAGATCAAATAGCTTTGGCTTTCGATTGTGTCACAGCAACTCCCCTCCCAGCATCTCGGACCACAGCCACCGGAGCCTCCATTCATTTCTTTCAATGTCCTTGTCCGGAAAAAAGGCCAGAGTCAGCGGCAGGTCTCAGGGAGGGTAACTCAGCATCCTATTAACCCCCTCGGCCCGGATGTGCCGGTTTTTAATGATGATCACGACTACGCTGTTGAGCTAAAAGTCGTGCCTTCAACATGCAAGGCCCAGATAAACACAGGAGAATACGCCTCGTAGCCCGACAACGGATGTGATGACGCGGGGGTACCTGAAGGTGAAAACGCACCTGCAGCCTCATAGATAGCATAGCAATCACTAGCCACCCCGGATCACCACGGAATACAATATCAAACTAACATCTGCGACGGTGACATCGCTTACATCCCCACAGCCGTGCAAACATTATCTCCCTATGCATCTGAATATATCGAAGCATCACCTCCCTGACCCATCCCTGGATGACCACGGAGCGGTACGGGGTGGCAGGTCTGGCACTCAGACAAGCGATGAGATGATGAGGCGAAACGGCCTAATGTACCTGCAGACCGTGATCAGGTTCTTGCGCTCCACACAGACGCTTCGCGTAGACGCTTTTTTCGATGTCAGCCCCATAGCCATTTCTGTTTGGATGGAGACCGATGCCTTTCATCAGAGGGTTCGGAGCCCGACGGAGTCCCAGTGCTGCACAAGGACTCCTCCCTCCTCCACGGCCCTGAATCGGAGGATAAATATCCGGTGCCCTCTGCGGGGAAGGGAAGAGATGCTGAGGAGAGGGCAGGAGGAGGAGGGCATCAGACCAACGACGTAAACATCGGGAGCGGGATCGAGTTTGACTCCCCGATCACGAATCGCTGAGCTGCATGCATGGGTTCTGTGCCCCTGGTGTGGCTCTCGTTTTTTTATTTTTTCTCCCCCCAAAAATACGTCAGAACCCCGAAATCGCCATTTGTTTGTTTTATCAGAATCAGACAATCTCAGCCTACAAGAATGAATGAAAGTATACCTGTTTTTACAATATATTGAAAAAGTATAATTGAGTCCACGGGTAAGTATGTTGCAATAAAGGGACTTAAATGGAAATATAATTAATGTAGTGTCATTACAATAGTTTGCCAGCAGGCGGCGCAGTGCCTCACCGAGGAGCGACTCACCTCCAGGCCGTCAGGGGTCGCTATTGTGCTGTGGACCTTTTGGCATGACATATAATGCTGTTACATATACATATGAATATAATAAACTGATAAATTAGCTTAAATTAGCTTTAGATTTGAATTATGTATTGCATTAACTCCCCTCTAGCATCTCGTACAACTGCAATAAAAATATATAATAAAGCGGGTGTCATTTCAATGGTTTGCCAACAGGCGACGGTGTTTCACCGGGGAGCGGCTCGCCTCCAGGCCGCCAGGGGTCGCTGTTTCCCCGCTGCAGCTTGTTTGTGAGCCAGTGTTTGGAAGATGGCGGATCCAGAGGTGCCTGCAACTAAGCCCACTTGCTCTTTTCTCTTTAAGAAGTCGACAAAAAAATTTGCCGGGCGAAAGAGGAAAGCTAGCAACAGCGATAAAGGTACGGAAAATACGGTTCAACTCGTTTTAAAGTAGAAGTTACAGTCGGTCCTGTGCAGGGACAATAGGTCTGTTATGCAGAGCCTAGCCATGCAACACTACGTATCAGACCAGTTATCATTATAGTAAATGTGGCTGACCTTTAGGCATTCAATTGTTTCTGTGCGTGTTTATTTCAGAGGGCAGCAGCGAGGAGGACGGAAACAATGTAGTGCGAAGAGAAAAGAAAGACGCCAAAGTCAATCACATGGTTCAGAGAGTAAGATGCATGGAGATGGTGATGGATATTGTTCTGTTCTTGTGCTGATGATGTCTCCCCCCTAATGATGTTTTCGTCCACCTGCAGTCCAAGAAGGTCGAGAAGGAAGCCGTGTCCTCCAGCGACGATGAGGAGACGAAGGAGAAGAAGATAACCGTGGCTTACAAGTCGACCCGCTCGGCAGTGAGTTGGAATTTGTTCATACGAATCATTCATAAAGACCTCATGCTTAAAATAAGCATTATTATTGGGTCATTCCATGTGAAAACAGCCAATATCGGGGTACCATGTACATGTGTGTTCTGTAAAGAATATACCGGTAGATGAACTGTATTCATGTGGTCGCGCGGACCCATTTGGGAGGGACTGGTTGCCATGGTTTCAGAATAGGTTGAACATGACTCGGCTGTCCGTCTACTACTTTCAGTTAATACACACGGTATTTTGACGACATAACACATGGTACCTCTCACATTTTGCTGAAAAGCAGTGAAAATATGTTCAGTGATGCCACTAACGCTACCAACAACATATAAAGATACATATTTGCTCTTTCATTTAATTAAATAAAAACTTTTGACTATGAAGCTCCATAATATTAATTTTATTCGTCATAACTCATTAAGAATACAATTCATATTATGGATCTTCAGAATAAAATGTTTTATTCAATTAAAAGAAAGCAAAGTTCCCAAATATAACAAATAATCCTGATTTTAATAAATATGATCATTAATCGTGGTGCTAGGGGCACCCAAAAAGTGAAATAATTTTTGGTGACCCATCTCTCACCCAAACGGTAAGGAATGTTGATTCTGCCTACATAATTGTGTAGTACAAACTGCAATGAACGAACACACCGATTTTCAGCCTTCTAGTAAGGGTTAGAAGAGACTATTAGAGAAGTTATGGGCCTCCAAAAAGGCCAACAAATGAAATGCGAAATTCCAATGTGTCAAAAAGGGGTGTGGCACATGAAATTCAAATGGACACCACGAGCAAACTTTCTTTGTTTGGTAACATAAGGCATATTTTCACCGCTTTTCAGCAAAATCTGAGAGGTGTCATACATGGGTGGCTGTTTTCACACGGAATGACCCTATTGTCTATATGTATTGGGTTGCATCTTCACATGTCCATGTAATGACAGGTCACTTGCTGGCTTATATTGCTTGCTGGCTTATATTGCTGGCAAATATTTGGAAGTCGCTTTGAATAAAATTGTCTGCTAAATGCCCTAAATGTAAATGTACTGTAATGTTGAGCAGGTTTGAGCAAGACTAGGTAAACTAAGGAATATCCAGCTAACATCATACTAAGTTGCGGCAACAGAAGATCAACATGGATCATCCAAGCAGTCCTGATATGAAGACGGATGTCTGGACTATAGGCTGAATAAATTAATAATTCTCTCCCTATTCTTTCATCCTACGTTCTACCATCATTCCATCCTCCCCTGCCCGTCCACCCATTGGGACTCGTCTGACTAGAAACCGGAGGGTCCAGACGACATGGGGGCCACGGCGATCTACGAGCTGGACACAGAGAAAGACAAGGACCACCAGGCCATCTTCGAACGGAGTCAGAAAGTGCAGGAGGTGACTCCTTATGTTCACAGAGACACTGTCACTCATCTCAGTTGTACTTTTTTAAACAACGGCTAAATGCAGATGCATGCAACCTATTATTATTTTTCAAAACAGAAGTTTGAGGAGTGTTTTATTGTCTCCGCTAAAGTATAAAAATATAATCTCATTGGGCTTTAAAACAGAAATCTGAGTAAAAATGTAAAAAACTATGTGGTGAATTAACTAATTCTGTCAGATGATAAACCGCCATTATTTGATAATTAATAAACCATTGTCCCGTGACCAGGAGCTGACCGGTAAAGAGGACGACAAGATCTACCGCGGCATCAACAACTACACCAAGTACATCAAGCCCAAAGACACAACCATGGGCAACGCCTCCTCCGGCATGGTCAGGTGGGTGGCAGCAGCACACATGCGTTACATTATGAATATACAACATCATCACACATGGCCGGTGTCGTCATCCTCCAAACCGGGCCTGTGGTGGTAATATTTAAATAGAATATGCTGTGTTTCTATAAGGGGGGATTCAAGGATGGTGGCCAATTGAAAATGTATCGCACTAGTTTGAATGACTGGATGAAGATTAACTAATTAACAGATTTCTGTCAATGTGTAAAGAGACACACCCATTTTGAATGGGGTTTCAACTGCAATGGCAACCATGCACAAAGATGGCAAGCAAGCCTAGTTTTCCTAAACTATAATTGTATAATTAAAAAAGTAAGTGGTGTTTACAGGACCTGCAAACCAAGTCCTCAGAACTGTGCCCTGTACCACAAACCTTGCTGAACATACCCAGGCTTTCTTGGGAAAACCTGGCTTGACTGAGATGCAACTCGTGATCAGAGTTCAACATTACCACAACACTCGCTTAGGATTAGTTTAGTCGAGCCAGGTTTTCCTCTTTAGGTTTAATGCGCGTTCACATGACAGGGCGTTTATCGTGTCATTTTACTCACCTTTACAAACTGGATAGATCAATTTCCCTCAATGAACTCAAATCAGATAACAGCTAGGGGAAACACAGTTGCACATAAGGCTAGGGAGGCGTGCTGGCAAAAAATAGCAGATTGTGTAAATTCGTATAAGTGAAAAGATTCTGCATATTGTCTATAACTATGCCATATGCAGAATTCTGTGCCATTAATCCAAATAGAGAAATTATTATTTAAAAAACGCAACGTCTAACCTGCCTTATTCTATAATTTAGTTGAATTCACTTTGAATACACCTGAAATGTATCGCATGTTTTCAACTGCTGGGATGTAGTGGATTACTATAAGACCCCAACGCCAGCGACAGGGGTTCAAATCCCGCCGGTCCATCATCATGCCTTTTACCCCATTATGTGGTGCCAGCATGACCATGAGAACATTGGTCGAAATGAGCACAAAAATATAATTCCATAACCTTTAATGATTAAATGGTAAATGGACTGCATTTATATAGCGCATTTTTTGTAACCAATGGCCACCCAAAGCGCTTTACAATATTGCCTCACAATCACCCATTCATACACATTCACACACAGACAGCGGTGTCAGCCATGCAAGGCGCCAGCCAGCTCGTCAGGAGCAGTTAGGGTTAGGTGCCTTGCTCATGGACAACTCGACACTCAGCTAGGAGGAGCCAGGGATCGAACCAGCAACCTTGCGACACAACCTTGTGACACAGCTAAGCCAGACTTTGAGCTCAACATACCTCGCTAACCCACTAATCGAGGTTCGTGGTACAGGGCACTGGTGTGTGTTGGAGTTTGGTTATAATCCAAATTTTCTCCCACCCCTCCCCAGGAAGGGACCAATTAGAGCTCCAGAGCACCTGAGGGCGACGGTGCGATGGGACTACCAGCCCGACATCTGCAAGGACTACAAAGAGACCGGCTTCTGTGGCTTCGGCGGTGAGGAGGGGGGTTCTACTATGAAATAGACCGTTCGCAAATCAAAACGGATGCATCCCTAGAAATGCTGAAATCCTTTTGTGTTCTTTTTTCTGCCCGTCAACAGACAGCTGCAAGTTCCTCCACGATCGCTCGGACTACAAACATGGCTGGCAGATCGAGAGGGAGATGGACGAGGGCCGCTACGGGGCCAATGGTACGCTCAAGGGCCCCTGGCATGTATCTGAATTAAATAACTGACTGAGATAGAAGTGGTGACTTTTATTTGTTTCTGTGAATCTAGACGAGGAGAACTACGAGGTGAGCAGCGACGAAGAGGACCTTCCCTTTAAGTGCTTCATCTGCAGGGGCTCCTTCAAGAACCCCATCATCACTAAGTAAGCCGTGGATCCTTTGTATATAACACTGTTACTTACACCTGCCTGGATACTCATTGAAAACAGGTTTAGTCTGCAATGGCTCAGTCCACTAAACCAGCATTCAGCTCGATTAGCTGGAAATTACATACAAGTGATGGTCTTTGAGCCAATTGGCCACCGTGTCAAAAGTATGCGATTTGGAACTCAGCCTAAGACTCTCCTGCCCGCCCCCGCCCTGTTTTGTTAAAAGTATGGAATTTGGAATGCAGCCTAAAGGGCTGATTATGGTCCCGCGTTCGCAAGGGGGTTATGGACCCCTTACGTCCTTGCGGACCCTCCTTGCGTCCACCACAAGGGCCTGGCGTGCGCCTCCCAAAAATTGTAACCTTTCGTCGAGGCGATGCAGCCGCAAGGTCTGTGGTTGGTCACTAAAACCCGACGCAGAACCATAAAGGTCCACGACTGCGTCGAAGCGTCTGCATGGTCCTTGCGTTGCGTGAACCTGGGACCATAATTGGCCCTTAAGACTCTTCTGTGTTCCAGGTGCCGGCACTACTTCTGTGAGACCTGCGCCCTGTCGCATTACCGCAAGTCGCAACGCTGCTACGTGTGCAACACCCAGACGAACGGCGTCTTCAACCCCGCTAAAGGTGAGCCATACCCCCCCGCTCCTCCCCACCAACACATGGGTCAACACATGGAGGATCAGTGATGAACGACCTTGTTCTCGTTCCTTTCAGAGCTGATGGCGAAGATCCAGAAACAGCAGGCCTTACAGGACCAGCCGCCGTCTGAGGAGGACGACTAGCCCCCCATGTTTCAAACCTGTTTGCCTGTCTGTGTTCCGTCTGTAGCTGTCTGTCCTCTTGTCCGTTTTTGAATAAAATAATATTTTTCCGATTAGCAACGGCCTTGTTTACTGAACCGAAGGATTGAAGGGAACCATTTGAATTAGTTTTCTACATTTTAATGAACAAGTAAACTTTTCGGGTGACATTTAGCAAAAAACATTCTTTGATTTCTTTTTTTCTTCTGCTGAAGTATACATGCGAACCAGAAAACCAAAACGAGCACCAGTGACATTCACGTTTGACTTATGCGACATGGCAGTCATGAAACACACACTGTCCCTCACCCCACATTTCTCCCCCCCCTCCCAGCCTCGAGAGCAAGCTGCTTGAGGGACGGTGTGCGTTGTAACAGACAGGTTCCCCATCGTGGTTCTGCAGGGCGAGAGGAAAATACTGGAGAACGAACCGGAGCTCCGCTGTAAACGAGTGATCCCTAACGAGGCTGGTGCTAAAACCAGGAGTGTCTGGCCCAACACACACACACACGTCTATTAGTGCAGAAAGCGATTAGCCAATAAGAGGTAGCATACGCCCTCTGAGCAGTCGGCAGCCTCGTCTCTTCATGAGCGTCTTCAAACTAAGACTCAGAGCCGCATCTTAACACTTAAAGCATCCACTATCAAACAGGAGCACTCTGTTAGGAGCGGGGTCTACATGGACCCCACCAGTGTCAGTTCGCAGAAATACATCGAAGACCCTGCCTCCCCTGCCGTGGCGGCGGCAGTCTTCCCTCAACAGTTCACCGTAGAATTATGTACATCAAGAAAACTAGTTTCAACCCGGGGACTGGTTGAAAACGAGGCTGATCCAGGACCAGTGTCAAGACTCCCCGGGACGTCGTCGATGCGTCTGCTGCCTCGGTCAGAAGTCCCAGTCGTCCACCTCCAGGTGGCTGAGGCTAGACTCCAGGCTAGCCAGCCCCGCTGAGGAGTCCTGGGCCTGGGGCCCATCAAAGGAGGTGATGGGGGTCAGGGGCCGGAAGAGTTCGGGTAGCGCCTCCGATGGACGCCTCTTGATCTGGGGCGAAAATTAAAAATGTATTAAGAAATTGTAATAAAAAAAAACCAATTTCAGCATGAATTTAGTTTAGGAGTGTTGTTGACCGTTATGATAGTGGTAGCTGATAGTAATGGGTTGTGTTATACATGTGCTCCACACACCTGTTTGAAGAACGGATGGCCTATGAGCGTGGTGGCAGATGGTCTGAAGGAGAAAGGGATTAATTTTTTAGAATCAAATTTATTTATTTGAATCAGAGAAAATAACAGGTAGTACACCAATCAGCAGGACTCCCGTTATCGTAAATCTATGGAAAATGTGATCCTACATTTACTGCATTACTGTCTCCAACTAAAGCGTAGTTTATACTTCTCCGACTCCGTCATGCGTAATCCGACTCCGTCACTACGCAGACCCCTCGAGCCTTCATACTTCTGCATCGGGATGTTGGAGACGCAACGCGAGTCACCGCCAGGGTTGCCAGATTGGGCCATATTTCCCGCCCAATCTGGCAACCCTAGCTGCAGCGCGCTCGATCGAGCGATCTTATATGTTGACTACTAACCATGTAAATAGTGTTGGAAATTAACTTCCTTCCATAAGCTTTTCACATCTTATTTGGTGTTTTATTAGTCCTTAATGTGCTTAATGTAGAAAGTCAATAAGGTACGAAGTCAAACGGGAAAAGTAATTCCGGAAATTATGTTTTTAGAGGACCAATCACAGCCCTTGCGTATGCGTAGCCCCTCGACGCAGTGACGGACACTTAAAAAACATTTCACGCAGACGGAGACGACGCAGAGGGTCTCCGACAGGCTCTCCGGCTACAGAGAGGGCTGTGTAGCCTACGTACAGCACTTTACGCAGGAGGATAAACCAGGCTTTAGTATAAACCAGGCTTTAGTATAAACCAGGCTTAAAGCCAACACGAGGACCTCACCCCACACGTCGGACTTGATGGAGAACTTGTTGTAGGCCAGGCTCTCGGGGGCGGTCCACTTGATGGGGAACTTGGCGCCGGCGTGGGCCGTGTAGGTGTCCCCGGTCATCAGCCGGCTCAGACCGAAGTCCGCCACCTTCACCAGGTGGTTCTCCCCCACCAGGCAGTTCCGGGCCGCCAGATCCCTGGAGGGAGAACGACACGGGGTGAGACTCCAGCCCAGGACACACCGGCCCCACGCACCAATAGGAAGCGTCGCGCTGCAGTTGTGCGTCGCGCCGTTGTGCTTTATGTTTTGAGAGCAGCAGATCAAACAACAACGTCGCTATAGGCGACCATGACGTTCCACACGTTGTTTTATGACTGCATATATGATCCCCTGTGTGTGCTTATAATGATAGTCCCATTCATTCATAGTTACTTTGTGTACTGTCTGCACTTTGTTTACGGTTTAGTCACTTTATTTACATTTATTTACAGTCATTGTTCATTATTTTTCCATTGTAGAATTATTAATCTACTGCATCAACGATCTCCATATGTACAGGACCTCGTATCAAGCCGGGATGTACGAAACACTCCGTCTGGAATAGCTTGATCCGCCTTCGTTTACTCCGACCAACCAGTGAACAGAGGGCGTACCCCAGAGCACTGCCAACCAATCAGTGAACAGAGGGCATTCCCCAGAGCACCTCCGACCAACCAGTGAACAGAGGGCGTTCCCCAGAGCACCTCCGACCAACCAGTGAACAGAGGGCGTTCCCCAGAGCCGTTACGTTTAAGTTGCGCGCTGAGTTTGAAACGTTGACGCTGTTCCACACTCCAGTCCAGCGGTGGTGCATAACATACGTCATTACCAAACGTCAGTGATTGGTTTAAAGGAAATCCAATGATTTCAAACTTCAGACAAGCGTCCACCAACCAGGAAATAAACGTTTGCCAACGGATCTAGACCAGACTCTCTGTGACGTCAGAGAGTCTGGTCTCCAGGCTAGTAACCTACTGCCACTTATGAGTCTCACAGAAAACCATTACACACCCTCTCCAACTCCACTTCTGCCCAGGGAGTGTAAACAAACTAAGCCTTTTACCAAGCATGACCTTCAATAAAGTCCTTAGCATTTGCTTTTTGGTAAAATGTTAAAATGGTAGTGGTACCCCAAAGCCCAAAACCTTAACTTGAACTCGATCAAAGAGCACGTCGACCTCTTTCTCTAATGCTATCCGCAGGTAAAGTGAGAGCTTTAATTTGAGTGTAATTTGTGCAAAATGCAGTCGGTGAAATGCTCTGGGAGAACGTCTGTCTGGATTTCACTGTTCCCGTCTGGTTTTCATACCGCTGCCGGCTGTAGAAAAGTGACCAATTAGAGCATCTCTTCCTGATAAGTTTGCGGCGGTCCGTCTTGACTGTCAATCACAGGAACGCCGCGGTTCTCTGTGGCCGGAGAAACGGAGGGAGAAGGTGACGAGACTAAAAATATCTCGCCCTTTCCTGCTCCCTCTGCTAACAACTCTGTAGGTTACGACTCTGCTAACAAGTCACGACCTACAACAGCTTTTTATTTCTTTATTTATTTTGAGGCAGTTTCAAAACCGTCACAGAAGCCGCGTACCCACTAGGATTTTTTTGTCCCGGTACTTTTTTTTTTTTGCCCTGCCCACGCGTTCGCTCCCAGTCGTCTCGAACGCACCACAGGGAAGTCCGAGACGCTTATCAACAGAGCGTCGACGAGCTACGAGCGGCTCAGAGAAGCACCTCCTCTCCTGGAGGACGGTCAAAAGAGTTTCGCGGGGCCGGATCCTGGGCGGATCCTCTCTCCAAACCACACCCACAAAGGTTCCTATCGCGAAAAGTACCCCTGGTGGGCCTATAGGGATTGCTAGTGTGACGTCAGGAATCACTTCCGTGTCCAATCGCATTTTTAGGACACGCAAACAACAATGGCTACAGCCAGAACCGGTTACCTTTTACACAGTGACAGCCTACTGTAGTGAAATCCCCAAGTCTGTTCAAAAGGGTCTTAACTCCTACAATAACCTGTTATTATCGTTCACCATTTGAGATCAAACTCACCGTATCAACTTCAGCCATCTCGTTTTCTCTTTTTCGTCGAGGGGAAATCGGTAATAAGAGATCGTTTTGTTCACGTTGTTTCTGTTAGTGCAACACGGGACACAGCACTGCACCATTTTACTGTTATAGAAACTAGCGATAGGACACAAAGTGTTTTGTTTTTGTTTTTTTTTACATGATGACGTAGCGCCTAGCCATCCCTAGTGTCTCTGGCCAGCGGCCGCTGTGTGTTTTGTCCTCCGCTGAGCTGACGGCGCCCCCCTGTGTCGTCCTCAGGGAGTACGCGGTGGGGGAGGTGGTGGCGGGGATCCGGGAGTACTTCAACGTCATGCTGGGCACCCAGCTGCTCTACAAGTTCGAGAGACCCCAGTACGCAGAGATCCTAGCCGAGCGGCCCGAGACCCCCATGTCCCAGGTCTACGGAGCACCCCACCTGCTGCGCCTCTTTGGTACGGAGAACCCACGCACGCACGCACGCACGCACGCACACACAAGCGCGCGCACACACTCACGCACCCACACGCACACACACACGTACACCCACGCGCGCACACACACACACACACACACACACACACACACACACACACACACACACACACACACACACACACACAGGTACACACACAGGTACACACACACAGGGACACACAGGTACACACAC
>OMLJ01103021.1:0-15539 GCA_900302595.1 Gadiculus argenteus
ACCCGCACAGGCAGGAGGCCTGGCAGGAACAGGAACAAGGAAGAGTCATCAAACAGCGCTTCGCCCCATCATTTATTTAGCATGATAAGTCACCTCACACCAATTCGCAACGAAAAACACGATATACACGATTGAGTCTATACGTTTAGGTTGTTTTGCTTAGAAAAGTGCAAGGGTTTACAAGATGATGGTTTGAATCATCATATCGTAACCCAATACAGTCTGCATCGTGTGCACGAGTGTGTTGTACATGATATTAATAAAAAATAATCTAGGGTTGATATGCTTCATTATTAGACATATGAGTCAAGCATTGCTATTATTATTACTGACTGCGGGGGCTGATATACAAAATATCAAAATAGAACTCGACACAACAAAAACGGATGGATAAAGATGTACTTACACAACTGGCCATGGAACACAGCGCCATACAAGCGCCCATGTTGACCTATAAAATAATACAAACGAAAGAATATAAGAATACAAGGGAGCTAAAATAACAACACACCTGTGACCGACCGAGCTACTGTCTGACATAAAAACTTCCGGTCACCACACGTTCATTCCTTCAAAGTAAAAGTATAAACACCGCAAATAACCCTTTGAACAGCAAAGACGAAGATATTTGATAATGATCTCATATAACATTTAACATATAACATTCTTCCAGTGTTTACCATATTCTTTCATATTCTGATATAATCTAATTTTAGTGTATATGCCAATTTACACAATTTCTTGATTATTATTATTTCGAATATATTTATAGTTGTAGATGTATGAATCACTATGAATTACATTTTCTAAAATCTCCTTCAAATTCATGCTATTTGTTTTGAATGTGTGTATGTTTTAACTGGTTGAAGACACAAATGACGTTAACAGCCCCACGCAGTAGGCGCGTTCACGATGGACTTGGCAGGGGGCGGGGCTTTAAAAGAGACAGCAGCCAAGCGCCGTGAAGTCGGACACCAAAGTAGACGTGATCATGGCGGCTCGAACGGCATTTGCGTTTTACATGGCAGACAACATTGAAATAATGGAATTACCGGTGCTTTTTAACCAATAATAATAAGCAATGAAACATAAATAAATATCTATAAACCCAATTTTGGGAAATAAATGAAAAATATTCCATGTAGAGGAAGACAATGGTTTTTGAAATTATATTAGTATTATCATTCTATGTTTGTATTCGTGTAGGACTATTAACAAGACCTCACATCATATAAATAGGCCTACACCACAAGTTTAGATCAAATGACCAAAATAAAAAGCCACATAATTTGTCCACAAGGTGGCCGCCTGGAAACTTTTAACCAATAGGAACCATTCCGCTGTCAAGGAGGTGTTGGCTAGCCGGTTGCAGCCGTTGGAAACGGACCGATTTTTTATGAGGCGTTCCTTGCAGTGCGAGGCAGTGCGGTCTGCGACGGCTGCAACCGGCTAGCCAACACCTCCTTGACAGCGGAATGGTTCCTATTGGTTAACAGTTCAGTGATGTGTGTTCAGGTCCGTACTTGGCAGCCACCTTGTGGACAAATGATATGGCTTTTTATTTTGGTCGCTTGATCTAAACTTGTGGTGTAGGCCTATCTATATGATGTGATGTCTTGTTAATAGTCCGACACGAATACAAACATAGAATGATAATACAAATATAATAAAAAAAACAATGTCTTCCTCTACATGGAATATTATTCATTTATTTCCCAAAGTTGGCTTTATGGATATTTATTTTCATATTTATTTATGTTTCATTGCTTATTATGAGGCCTCTCCTGGAACAGTCACCTTATCGTGGTGGAGAGGTTCGCGTGTCCCTGTGAACCTGGGGGCTGTGTTGTCTGGACCCTTGTGCTCCTGGTAGGGTGATTAGGGTAGGGTGAATGATCAAAGAGGAGGGGTTACCCAACCCGGTGGAAGCCCGGGGCCCTGGTCTGGAGCCAGGCCCAGACGGAGGGCTCGACGGCGAGTGCCTGGTGGCCGGGTTTGCCACGGAGCCCGGCCGGGCACAGCCCGAAAAAGCAACATGGTACCCCCTCCCCTCTTCATCCCATGAGCTCACCACCTGTGGGAAGACCCGTTGGGGTCAGGTGCGCTGCCCCATGGATGGCGGCGAAGGTCAGGGGTCTCGACAGACCAGACACGGGCGGCAGAAGCTGGCTCTGGGGACGTGGAACGTCACCTCGCTGCGGGGAAAGGAACCGGAGCTTATGAGGGAGGTGGAGCGCTATCAGTTAGATCTGGTGGGGCTTACCTCTACACACAGTCTCAGCTCTGGTGCTGTACTCCTGAATAGGGGTTGGACTCTATTCTTCTCCGGAGTTTCCGAGGACGTGAGGCGGCGGGTGGGTGTGGGGATACTCACGAATCCCCGGCTGAGCGCCGCCGTGTTGGAATTTACCCCGGTAGATGAGAGGGTCACCCTACGCCTAAGGGTTGTGGGGGGGAAAACTCTGACTGTTGTTTGTGCGTATGCACCGAACAGCAGTTCAGAGTACTCTGCCTTCTTGGAGACCCTGAATGGAGTCCTGTATGGGGCTCCATGTTCGAACATAAGGGTGCTCATAAGTGTACCTGGTACCAGAGTACCCTAGGCCGAAGGTCGATGATCGATTTCGTGATCGTGTCGTCTGATCTGAGGCCGCATGTTTTGGACACTCGGATGAAGAGAGGGGCGGAACTGTCAACCGACCACCATCTGGTGATAAGTTGGATCAGGGAATGGGGGAAGTTTCCGGATAGACCTGGTAAGCCCAAACGAGTAGTGTGGGTGAATTGGGAAGGTCTGGAGGAGGCCCCCGTCCTAGGCATCTTCAACTCACACGTCCGGCTGAGTTTTTCTGGCATTCCAGTGGAGGTTGGGGGCATTGAACCGGAGAGGGCGGTGTTCAAAGCCTCCATTACTGAAGCTGCGGCGGCGAGCTGTGGCCTCAGGGTCTTAGGCTCCTCAAGGGGCGGTAACCCTCGGACACCGTGGTGGACACCGGTGGTCAGGGAAGCCGTCCGATTGAAGGAGGCCTTCCGGGATATGCTATCCTAGAGGACTCCGGACTCGGTTGCAGGGTACCGACAGGCTCGAAGGGCTGCAGCTGCTGCCATGTCGGAGGCGAAGCAGCGGGTGTGGGAGAAGTTCGGAGAGGACATGGAGAAGGACTTTCGGTCGGCACCAAAGTGTTTCTGGAAGAACATCCGGCATCTCAGGAGGGGGAAACGGGGAACCATCCAAGCTGTGTACAGTAAGGGTGGGACTCTGCTGACCTCAACTGAGGAGGTCATCGGACGTTGGAAGGAACACTTTGAGGAACTCCTTAATCCGACTAACATGCCCTCTATGTTGGAGGCAGAGCTCGAGGTTGATGGTGGTTCGTCGTCAATTTCCCTGGTGGAGGTCACTGAGGTAGTCAAACATCTCCACAGTGGCAAAGCCCCAGGGATTGATGAGATCCAGCCAGAAATGCTAAAGGCTCTGGGTGTTGAGGGGCTGTCATGGTTGACAAACAGTTGCCAAAGGAGTGGCAAACCGGGGTGGTGGTCCCCCTGTTCAAAAAGGGGGACCAGAGAGTGTGTGCCAATTATCACGCTTCTCAGCCTCCCTGGTAAAGTCTACTCTAAGGTTCTGGAAAGGAGGGTTCGGCCGATTATCGAACCTCAGATTGAAGAGGAACAATGCGGTTTTCACCCCGGACGTGGAACTACGGACCAGCTCTACACTCTCGCAAGGATCCTGGAAGGGTCCTGGGAGTATGCCCTTCCGGTCTACATGTGTTTTGTGGATCTGGAGAAGGCATATGACCGGGTCCCCCAGGAGAAACTGTAGGAGGTGCTGCGGGAGTATGGGGTAAGGGAGTCTCTCCTCAGGGCCATCCAATCTCTGTAGTCCCAAAGCGAGAGCTGTGTTTGTGTCCTCGGCAGCCAGTCAGTTTTGTTCTCGGCGGGTGTTGGCCTCCGCCAGGGCTGCGCCTTGTCACCAATCCTGTTTGTGATATTCATGGACAGGTGAATATCGAGGCATAGTCGTGGTGGGGAGGGGTTGCAGTTCGGTGGTGTGGGGATCTCATCACTGCAGATGATGTGGTCCTCATGGCATCATCGGCCTGTGACCTTCAGCACTCACTGGATCGGCTGGCGGCCGAGTGGGAAGCAGCTGGGATGAGGATCAGCACCGCCAATTCTGAGGCCATGACTCTTAGCAGGAAACCGGTGGATTGCTTACTCCGGGTACGAAATGAGTCCTTAGCCCAAGTGAAGGAGTTCAAGTACCTCGGGGTCTTGTTCGCAAGTGAGGGTATGATGGAGCATGATTGGCCGGAAAATCGGTGCAGCGGGGGCGGTATTGCGTTTGCTTTACCGGACCGTTCAGAAAAGAGAGCTGAGCCGCAAGGCAAAGCTCTCAATCTACCGGTCAATCTTCGTTCCTACCCTCACCTATGGTCATGAGGGCTGGGTGATGACCAAAAGGACGGGATCGCGGGTACAAGGTACAAGAGTTTTCTCAGGAGGGTGGCTAGCGTCTTCCTTAGGGATAGGGTGAGAAGCTCAGCCATCCGTGAGGAACTCGGATTAGAGCCGCTGCTCCTCTGCTTAGAAAAGAGTCAGCTGAGGTGGTTCGGTTATCTGGTAAGGATGCCCACTGGGTGCCTCCCTTGGGAGGTGTTCCAGGCACGACCAGTGGGGCGGAGACCTCGGGGAAGACCCAGGACTAGGTGGAGAGATTATATCTCAACACTGGCCTGGGAATGCCTCGGGATTCCCACGTCAGAGCTGGTCAATGTGGCCCCGGAAAGGGAAGTCTGGGGCCCCCTGCTTGAGCTGCTGCCCCTGCGACCCGACCCCGGATAAGCGGATGAAGATGAGGATGAGGATGGTCACATATCTCGTGAGCACAGGTAAATTGGGTTGATGGAATGGCTTTAGCCTCAAGTGGAAGTTGGCGTTAGTTCTAACTGGGCTTAATCAACTAAGCCTTCGCTGGCGGCTTTGATGAAATACCCCCCAGAGTCGTGTTGAGTAATGTTGTTGTTTGGTGTGTTTACCAGAGTTGTGTTTGGTAACGTGGTTGTTTGGTGTGTTTACCAGAGTTGTGTTTGGTAATGTTGTTGTTTGGTGTGTTTACCAGAGTCAGCTTGGCCTTGTCAATGTCTTCATCAAAGATAACCGCGACTGTCCAAGAAAGTTGAAAGGTACAGCAAATTTATTTGAACAATGAATGATATACCAAAGGAAATTCACATGGAGCAATTTCAGAGAAAGCTAATATTATCCAATATGATTGGACTTATGAAGCTGCAGGCCAACTAATAAGTGAAGCGTTTGGCTAGCAGAACCCAGCCGGTGCTGCAGGGGAGCTTGGGCCACAGAGCTGACAGACCCCAGTGAGGGGTAGGGTTCAGTGAGTTCACCTTATTGTCATGTATTGTACGTTTTGACACACTGTGGACTCATGCCAACACTAGCAAATCAGAAAGAGATGACTGCTCTTGTGTGTGTGTGTGTGTGTGTGTGTGTGTGTGTGTGTTTGTACACACGCACATGCACACAGTGGGTAAAAGTGGGTGATATTTTTGCAACACCAACTGACAAGTCTTAAGTATTATTATGTGGAGAGGAAGGAGTGACAGTATTGAATCACAAATAGGTGGGTGACGTTGGTTGGTGACAAGCCTTGTTGAAAAGAGTGTTGGGCCGTGTGTGACGTGTATAGGAACATTGGCATGTGGAAAAACGTGATTTGAAACCTAAATGTAGTACAATACTCAGGCTGCTTCTCTCTATACGACAGCTGAGCCATGTTGTTTCATTGGAGGTGAAGTCTCACCACGGACACCAGGGTACATGGATGAATAGGGTCAGGGTTGGCACCACCGCAAAGGACCCAGAAGGACAAACAATGTCTTAGTCCATTCACGATTGGGGACAAATGAGTGTGTGCATACAAACACACAAACACAATGGGCAGTAACTAGTTATTAATATGCCATAAGTGATGGATCTCATAACTCAAAACCACCTACGTCAAGACAATTGTTCTGGATAATTCCCAAGAGGGTTTAGTCGGCAATGGGTAAACCAGATTGGGACGCTGCTTTTTATTCAGCTGCCCCCGACTCTATATATAAACTATCCCAACACTTTTCTTCCTGGACTAAGTTAGACACGGTTATTTTAGGGGATTTGAATATGGATTGGCTCTCCCCGGCAGCAGATGATTTTGAAACCATGTGTTTAGATTTACACCTTGTTCAGATGATCACCACACCCACCGTCCTTATCTGAAAATCCCATCACTCCTCGCTGCTAGATCTCATCTTGACCAATAAGTTGCATATTTACCCACGCTCTGGTGTGTTTCCCTTGGATCTTAGTGACCACTGTCCTATAGGCTGTATTAGGGATGGGAAAAAGAAAGCCACCGGCAACCCTTTTTGTTTGTAAAAGATCTCTTAAAAAATTAGACAGGAAAGCATTCTTGCATGACCTTCATCTAAGTGGAATAAATTCTGTCAAATGTATATATTTTTTTGGAATTAATTTGTGACATTTTTTATGCTTTATTATAGAGTGAGATAGAGAGGAGGGAATGGGAGATAGAGGGGAAGACATGCAGCAAAGGACCCGGGCAGCATTCGAACCCGGGTCGCTGCAATCAGGACTGAGCCTCTAGTACTCGCTTTACCCGGTCTACCCCAGTCAAATTTATTCCTGATACTAGGGCTGTGCGATATGACGATATATATCGTGTGACGATATAAAAATGTCTATCGTTTCATATTATGCTCTATTGTTTATATTGTCTTGTCGCAAACCACAGTATTCACTGTAATATTTTTTGTCATTTGGACGATGCGTTACGTTCTTCCACACGGCACATGAAGGCAACACAAACTAACGTGGAGGAGAGTGAACGAGACACAGAACCGACCGGGATAGCACGGGCTGGGGAGCCGGTGCTCCCCGGTCCGCGCTATCCCGGTGTGAGTATTATATGATAGGATCCGTCACTTGTGTCCTACCGCGCTTTTGCGTTACTAACCTTCAGGTCATCAAAACAAAGCTATGTGTGTATCTTCGATGCTCCGATGTGCCGTTGGTTGAAACGAATGATAAGCGCACTGAAGTGCACTGTGCACTGCGCACACACTTGAGCTTTTAGATTGAGCAGAAATACTTTTTAACGTACAATGTGATGTTAATAATTCAATTTACCAAAGGGCTGTATGTAGCTACAAAAATAATACAAATAAAAAAAACAAAAAAACAAATGCAGCAACACAACGCAATTCTTAACGTCCCTGAGCTGGTGGGGGGCGATGACGTTTGCGTATTCAGGTGTCCACACGGATACTAACATGGAAACGCATAAGGTCGTTTTTGTTTTATCCACCCTGGGACCTGGTTTCAGAAAAGTGAGTTTTCAGGCAGCGAAAACTCCGGAGCCGTGTGAACGGTCGGCCAAAACGCACAAGACTGCGTTTTCACCAAAAAATAGTTTCAATGTGGCCTAAGAGGGCCAAAGCAACTTTCTATGTAAACAGTCTGGCTACATGTGGGAATAACTCATCTAAATTCTGGAAAACAATAAACTCAATCAAAGGGGTTTCTTTATGTTCCTTACCTGCACTCCCAAAACGAATTGAGCTTAACTCAGAGGTTTTAAATGATCCAATGGAGATTTGTAATGCTAATCATTTCATTATGCCATGATAAGTTAATTATGGCGCAACTGGGAAATGTAAGTTCCTCAGTTGTTGAAAAGCCTTTCAGCAGGCCTAAAAATCCTTTTTCTTTTAAAACAGTAAAAACCAGTATCTTGGCCAGAGGTTTTCTCTGCATTATGCAGTTCAAAATGCATGAGAAGCACAATTGGTGCTGATCAATTTGACCCTCGCCTGCTAAAGCTTGCTGCCCCTTGCTGCCCCCTTATCCCTTTTCTCAGGCCAGATTCCAATGGGATGTAAATCAGCCCTAGTGCCATGACAAAAAGGAGAATATCAAAAAGATTTGAACAATTACAGACCGATATCAAAGCCCCCCTGTCTAGCTAAGATGTTAGAAGAATCAGTCGTAAATGAACAGCTGACCTCTTTTCCCACACAAATGTTGTTTTTTTTGTCCCTCCCAGTCTGGTTTCAGAGATGGCCACAGCACCACTACAGCTGCAACAGCTGGAGATCTTTTAAAACTCACCATTGTGTACTGTACAAAAATGTGGGGTGGCCCTCATTTTCTGTTAGGAGGAATAGCTACTGCCTTCTTTTTATTTACAAAGCCTTACTTGGGGAGCTGCCTTTTTACCTTACCTCCTTGTTGAAATTCAATTACATTAGATTATTTTTTTTGCCCCTTTTAGATGGAATGCTATTCAAGCTCTTGAATTAAAGGTTTTTGTCTCAGTAAGTGAATTTAAGAGCTTACTAAATTAGATGGATGTAGCTCAGTGCTCTTGTTTTAAATTCTCATAACTGTTCCGTTATTTTTTTTTATTTTATTTTTTTTTACCTCAGATTTCCCCAATCGTGTCCTCTTATCAGGGCATTGCTGTAAAAGTGCTCAGCCAATTCTCCCTGAATAAACAATGAATGATTGGTTGTTCAGACATGTTATGGTCTTTTGGTATTTTAGTTGACACAAGATTTTTGGGATGGTGGGTCCAGAAACACACACACACACGCACACACACACACACACACACACACACACACACACACACACACACACACACACACACACACACACACACACACATGTTTATGTCGTTATCTAATATTTATTTGGCTAGGACAGTACGCATCAATCAACATGTTAGTTCACACTTAAATATTAATGTTACAGTGTTAGCGAAGAGGCTGGATTACATCTGTTACCAGGGATGCTGCCGTTAGATATTTTACTGCTAGAAGTTCATGTCATTGGGTCTCTTTTTACAACCCAAAGGGAAATGTTGTGCGTACAGGAAGCAATGCATCAAACACATCAGGACATTAAGGGCCATAAGACACGTCACCAAACAATGGACTGTACATGGCAGGAAGATGTGTCCATTCCATGTTTCTTCCCTCCGCGCCAATTAGGCGGAATAACTGGAGCCGGCACAATCAGGAAATATCAAAGCGCATTCATTCTCACACCAGAAACCGTGGTTTCCCACAGAGCTGATGGGGTCTTATGGTCTCATCTCGAGTCCTGGTCTAGGCCCAGGGGAAAACATAGCCTGGCCCTAATGAGCTGTGATAGCTTTGTGTCTGGAGCTCTAGGGTGTGGTCTCCTCCTTGCCAGACAGGATGTAAACAGGGGTAGCACCGGGCTGGTCAACCGGCTGCATGATTGGAAATGGACGGACGCGCGCAAGAAAATAATGTGGCCGACTTATCTTTAGGATCTGGTAAGAGGCCGGGTAGTGCTACTGGAGAACGATGGTGTGTTCCAGATGCACGAGAGGCTCTTGTGACGTCATTTCCTGGCTTGTAGCACTTATAGCGTTCCCGTTCGTCTTTGTGAGTCATTGGCTAGTCGTTGTTATTGTTAGCTACATTACCCTCTTTAGCAAACCAGCTCCAAAACAAACACACAACTTTACATTGTATTGCACGTAACAGCAAGTGCAATGCATAAATTGCTGGATTAAAGCAGCAATGTAATCAAGTGTGTAAGAGCATTTAAAATCAACATAAAAAATACCAATGTGGTACAAATACAAAGAATACATCTTTTTACTTGTTTACTTTACTCAAGTCATACGGTCAACCTCACTGAACTCAGTGGACTCTCATAATCCCAGGTGGGACCGACCAAATGGGGGAGCGCCGCGGTGAAATGACACAAGGAAGCTGGGAGATTCATCACTTTGAAACTCGTGCGGGTGGTATACGAAGCATCTCGAACACACCATTATGCCCCTTTTTCACCGGCGGGTCGGTTCGGTGCGGGTAGTGAGGGACCGGTATTGCTCAGGTCGGTTACGGCTCACTTTTCCACCGCCAACAGTACCCTTATGGTAGGCGGGGTTTAAACCGACAGTACCCTTATGGGGGGTTTAAGCCGGACGGCGATAGCCACTGCAGCTGTAAGCATCGTAATCATATAGCAGCCCGACACAGTGTAGCCCGTTAATAAATCCAATGAAAAAGAAGAACGCGCACAATGAATAAAGGGCAACAACGTAGGACGTCCATTTTCTTCAATGAACGAATTTGTCGTTGTCCAGAAATACCTTGCGGGTACTGTGTTTGTTTGTTATTATCCCCCTGTCGCACGGAAGTACCGATTCTATCGACCGATCAACGGACGGTGTGTGTCGCTCAAACTTCCCGCCAGTGCCCGGTACCCTTTCAGGCGTCTCAATACCCCAACGGAGGAGTACTGCAAGATGAGTACAGCTCAGTGGGGCTCAGTCCGGGTCACACCCACTTTTTGGCGGTGGAAACGCAACCTGTGCCGCACCTTTGTGGACTGAACCGACCCGCACCCTCCGGTGGAAATGCTCCATAAGTCCCTCGCTTTGTCGGCCTGTTTCTCCATCTTCTTTTCTGACGTCATCGCTCACTTCTTGTTTCTCGCTAAACTCGTCTTTACAGTCTCACTGACGCTCCCCGAAAATCACTCACGCTCATGTGGTCATTCACTCACTCACTGACTCGCTCACTCCTTTGCTAACTTACTCAATCACTCACAATGACTTGCTCTCTCACTTATCAATCCTCTTAGCTAATCTATTTACTCCCTACTCTCTTCTCTCTCCCCCCTCTCTCTCCCTCTCTGTCTGTTTCTTCCTCTCTCTATCTCTCTCTGTCTGTGTCTCTCATAACTTGCTTGACACCAAGGTCAGCCGTTTTCCATTTATCCAGGCTTCCCTTCACCATGAACCAAAAAGAGGCCCAACCAGTCCCTCACTCATCTAATAAACATGTGCATGTGAAGGCATGCTTTGCACTTCCCATGCCCATTACAATTATGGCCTGCTATCTGCTAATAGCCGTGGTAATGACAACGATAGTCACAACACACTCACACACACTCACTCACAGATATATCTACATTTAAGACTTTTTTTATTATAATCATTTAGCGCGGGCTATATGCTTGAGGAGGGGCACCCATTACAGTAACCACACACACTGCATTGGAAGGACTGTTTGCTCTATTAATATAGCTAGTCTCCCTCCAGAAAGCTCTAATTAACCTAAATTCCTAATCAGCCTGTGGAACGGGAGGAGCCGTTGTTTTGAACACTAATCAGCGCGTCTCACATCATGCAAGGCCATTGTTTCCAAAGCACTGTTAATTCTTTAGGGTTGTTCGTACCACATTAGCATCGCCTAATCGAATCACAGGCTGATAAAGCCGTGAGCGAGTTTGAGATGAGGAGCCATTGATATGAACGCTGCAGTGGGTTATTTATTATCAAAATGCGTTAATCACAGAATCACACGACCACTGTGTTAATGCACTATTTTATTGAGTGGGAGTAGCTCTCTATAAAACGGACCACATTCCACGTTTGGTTTCACAGAGAATTGATGTTCGCCGGGTTTATAGTCTATTAGTTCTCCTTAAGAGAGAGAGCTAATAACATCACTCATCCATCTATGTGCATGCTGTCCTGTGGACGCTAGGAGACACTCTGGCCATCACCTCCCCCACGGTTTTCCCTGTGTGCCCGCTGCCTTTGGATGCTGAGCCTGTTTCTCTGTGATTGATGCCTTACCAGCCAGTGTACTATTCCCATGTAAAAACAGACACACATGCCCACACACACATTGGACACAAACAACATAGCGTCAGCAGCTTTTGTAATGTGGAGAGGACACTTTTCTGCAGGGGTGTGGGGGTCCTCCCCCAGAAATTTTTTAAAATAGTAGATTCAATTTTGCGCATTCTGGTGCATTTTACACCCAAAATAATCTCAATCTTGGCGTGGTCTGCAATTACTGACTACTATTATCTTTTGGTTTAATTCACAGAGGTTCACAGACTTTTTTGGCACTTTATTTTCTTTAAATAAGAGCATAATATGTGGATTCCAAAAAATCAAAGAGTGAATTAGAAAATAATGAGGTAACTTTGAGTCAACATATAGCCCTATATTAATGTCATGCAACAACAAATCTCTTGAAAAAAAGTTATGAGGGAACATAAAATATGTACCTAGGCTACTGAGAGCCTATTACAATCAAACTTAGCCCTCTTCAGTGCACTGCAGAACAGAAGATTTCAAAGATTTCCCTTTTTTGTCCTTTCATTAAATGTTCTATATGTTCTCATTCCTCCTTCTCTATCTAATGTCTCCTGTTCCTAGAAATTAAAATAAGAATGAAATTGTCCATTCATTTAATTTGATTATTGATTTTCAGAATTTCACAGTAAACTTAAGGCATGCAATTATGCCTTTGCAAAAGTTGGTAGACATAGACTGAGGCACTGGGCATTAGAAGATTTTGAAAATATTAAACTTCCAATAAGCAATGCAAAATTTTCCTTAACTGCCTGTCACCTTTCAGCACTCACCTCAGCAACAGAGCTGTCTCCACTGCGCCTGTGTGCTGCCCTGCCTCTGACTCACTCTCAATCTCAACCACCTATATCAGAAGACATGCATTGAACATTCTTTCATATTGTTTTGATCATATTGTAGATGAACTCCCGATCGTCCCGATGGCCCGGGGGATTGACGGGGGAGTGGCGGTCGGTGACAGAGAATGTCTCATAAGGGTGCTAACATTCTTATCAGAAAAGCTGGCTGTGTTTGGCCACTCAAGGGAAAACATGGGTAACTCTGACTTACTTTTCTCTTCTTCTTCTTAAAAAAAAATCCTTTTGACCATCTCGTGATTCTCAACATCTGCTTGCATCAGTCTGAATGTTTTGAATGCGTGCGTGATGCTGCTGCTGCGTTAAAAAATCAGAAGTAAAACGGAGTGGGTTTCTGTAGATATCGGTAATCCCCTACTCATAAAGTGGAATGGATTTGATTATGATTGATTGATGATTAAAATAACGCTGGACTAGTAGACCAGCCATGCAATATATTTTTTATGGCAAATGTGGGGGGGTCCAAACAACTTTTTTTCAAGGGTGGGGGGGACGTGTCCCCCCGCAAATATATTGTGGCAATGCCCATGCACATAGTGTATATGTGCAAATGTCTATGCATGTGTTAATGCACATGGGTGGTTTCCTTGCTTTATCGTCCGATTAATATCTCTTGCCCACCCACACACATGTACGCACACGCGCACACTCCAAACTTGCGCATGCACACACACACACGTACACACACCATGTCGTGCAGTGCAGCTCATTACCACGGTCTCTGATTCAGCCAGCCCTGATGCTATCTTCCTAATGAATATACTAACGGGTGGTAGTCAGCTCCGCCTTTGATGGCCTGTGTGTCCACCTCTCAAAAGACAGAGACACAGAGCGAGAAACAAGAGGACACTGAACAGGACATACAGAGTGGGTGAAGCAAGATGGAATTGAAGTTAGTTTGCCATTTTTGCCCATGTTGTGTGGAATCTCTCTTGCTGTAATATCTCTCGCCCTCCCCTCTCTCCCGCTCTTACACACACACGCCCGTTCCTCCCATGTTTCATCAGACTCATTTAAAACACATTAGGCCGGCAGAGCTCTGTCGAGACCCGGACACACACACACACAAACACTTACACCCACCCTCCCATCTCCGACCATCTCAGCCCACAGGAAGCGCTCTGTGGTCTGATAAGAGAGCGGTACACGCTGCCCAAAGAACCCAACCCCTGCTGATGTTTCCCCAGCTAATACTCGCCTCAGTGCTCCTCAGACTTTACACTATGCCCCATGGCTAGCGTTTCCTGTCACTAGGTTTGCCTGTTTTTGATCCAGAGGAGAGCATTGGATTATCCCCAGTCCTTGGTTTGGCTAAGGCTCAGCCCGGGGGGTTCACTGAATAAATGAATGGTTTATGGATGAAACACAATGTAACAAAGATCCCCATGGAAGTATTTGGTGATTCATTTAATGTCAAGAGGCGGCTCTGGTGTCCTGACGTCATACTGTACCTCAGACATGGGAGGTGACCCTCGCACTGTAGCGGAGCATACGTCTGTAAGAGGGTGAATAAGCTGTAGAGGACCGGCCAGTGGACCAAGGGTGGAGCCACTAAAATACATTTTATCGGCTGATCTGGAGCCATTTTGAACCCATTCTAAAGTAATTAAGGGCGGTCAGGGTTAACACATAGACTCTCTGACTCTCTTTTTATATCAATATTAACTCTTTTCTCTGAGATTACTCATATGATGAGACGCTGGTGGTCAACACTAATTGGTGTGTGGCGGTGTGTAGAATTTAAAAAAAGACGTGACGCTGCAGGTTAGCAGTGAGAAGCCAAGGCGACCCTATAAATAGACCAGTGACGACAAGGACCCGGTAGACACTGTGGCAGTCTGAATGCAGCCAAACCCACGTGCACACACACACACACACACACACACACACACACACACACACACACACACACACACACACACACATACACTGGTGCAGTCTGCTCTCTGTTGTCAGCGCTCCTGTAAGGAGGGTAGAGGCTTTTGGTCTGCTTTGCTTTTGAGAAAGCTGGTGTTCAACCTGATGACCTGATTATGAACCTGAGTACCTGAAACACGGTGGGGGGGCAGACCCTCAAGAACTCCTCGCTTTGCTCCAGTGTCACACCTAAACCTGTGTGTGTGTGTGTGTGTGTGTGTGTGTGTGTGTGTGTGTGTGTGTGTGTGGGTGTGTTAGTGTGGATGCTCAAATGCATGAGTGCTTCTGGAGCCCCTCACATCAACGACTCCCATTTTGAGGGCCATTCATCACATCAACAAGGGGCTAAATTGCTCGCAATATCCATTCTCGGTTTTCCAGCACCAATCACTCTTCAGCCAATATATTTGACATCCAGAGAGTCATGTCGTCAGCACTCTATCATTATCCACTCAGGATACAGAAAATTTGTTGACCATTCGTCTCCATCCCACTGGCGTCCGAGCCAACATCGTGAAGGTTCCTCCACTGGGAATATACAGTATATATATCTAAATTAAAAATGTGACACTCGGTAGAAGACAATGCCGCCAATGGTTGTATAAAGGTGGTTATGAATCCTATATCAATACTCAAAGTAATCCAGTCTGCAGATATTGGAGCAACATTGACCAATCTGAGTTGCATCAGCCTTTATCTCTGTAAGGGTCAGAGGGTTGGCAAGTACCCACATGCTCGGATGTTGCTAAACACTCCAAAACACACACACATACACACAACACACCAGACCCAACAGAGGACGGAAGAAACCATCCAATAAATAATGGTACAAAGAGTCTCCTGGCAACAGTGTCCGTCTCTCCCTTCCAGTGGATTGGGTTCAGCTCTGAACCGTCTGTATCGATCCGGTGACGTGTTGTCTGTGCTGCCCCTGTGTGTGTGTGTGTGTGTGTGTGTGTGTGTGTGTGTGTGTGTGTGTGTGTGTGTGTGTGTGTGTGTGTGTGTGTGTGTGTGTGTGTGTGTGTGTG
>OMLJ01103047.1:0-16696 GCA_900302595.1 Gadiculus argenteus
GTCAAGCATGTTGCTTGTCTGTAAGCCACGCTGAGGTCCCCACCTCAACCCCACCCCACCTTCTCCAACCATGTGGCAGAAATAACGCCAACGCGCAAAGTGCTCGGGGAGAGGGCGAGCAGACGGCTGATTGAAGCTGTCTGGCCCCTCCCACGGTCCCGCCTTCACATCGCGTGTGACGTCTGGCTCGTCTGCAAGCGGAGGCAGGCCGGAGAGACCGAGCGATAAAGCAGCCCAGTCTCACGCCATATCGTGCTCATGCGCACAAATGTTATTAATCTATTGAATCGTGTCCCAGAGCACGATAGTCTGACTTTTTTCATGCTACACAGAATGAAATGTAAATGAATGGGAGCGTTTCTCCGCCTTTTTCGTGCTGCACAGAACGCAATGTAAACCAATCAATTTTGAATGGGTGCTTTTAAAAGTCTTATAATCTCACAATAAACATATTATTAAGATGTTATGAACACCAATTAATGTTAATAAGCATAAGGGTCTTATTACCTTTTAACTAAGGCTTATTACAAGGACCTTAGTATAAAGCGTCACCACTTCAAATCAAACTCCCACCTGGTGGTATAATAGAAGCCCTATAAACCGCTTTATTGCACAATGACAGACAGAGCAAGTGTTTCATGCTGCCATGTCCGAGATCTCTCCAGGTGTGCAGCCTCCCCCAACCCACCCACTCACACCACACTGGAATTTGCCATAAAAACAAGAATCCACACCCAACAATTAGTTTAAGACTCCACCGAACCCAACTTGGGTTAGGGGATGTGTAAATGTATGGCCTGTAAAGCCATTGGCCCTTTAATCTACCAGTAGTTTGTTTTCAAAGCATTTTGGTCATATTAGTTGAAATTATCTTCACATCCCAAAACCTTAATTAATCAAATGCTCTGAGAAAATACAGTAACAAATGTGGTATGTGGGGCTGTCACAGGCCTATAATACACCTGTCAAATCATTTAATTCACCCCAAATAATTTTGAAAGTTTTTTTTCATAATTGTGTTTTTCATAACAAAACATCAAACACATTTAGGCGCAGCAGACCAGAGTTCTAGTCAAACATTATTCTATGCACCGTATCGGTGGGAACTAAGATCCAATAACAAGATACACAAGAGTAAGGACCTGTTGCAAAGTAGACGAGATGCAATGACCAATGAGGTAACTGGGACTCATTATTAATCATCTTTGTACGTACCAAATATTCAGTTAACACACAAAAATAAAGACTTTAATTCACTCACGCACAAATTCACGTAGCATCCATGCAAGGTGACATCCAGCTGGTGAGCAGCTGGATGACACCTCCACACTCAGCCAGGAGGAGCCGGGGATCGAACCAGCAACCTTGCAGTTCTGCTCTACCTCCTGAGCTACTGCCTCCCCCAAATGTTAAGACAATATAAATGTTGCCGATTTTTTTTTTTTACTGTTTACGGTATTACAATAACTATTTATTTCTACGACATGACATATTTGATACGATGTGCTGTGTACTGTTGGCATGTTATCTATATTGGAATTAAATCAAATTGGACATTAAAGTATTGCATGCTTTTCAAATCAGTTACGTAAGTAACATTTGCATAGCTACGTTTCGATGTGTGCAAACGGCCCCTGTGATAAATCTTAACATGCCGCAGCCTTTGTCCACAATAGTAACTGTGTGTGTGTGCGTGTGCGTGTGCGTGTGCGTGTGTGCGCATGTGATTCAAAAGCAGTGAAGAGTGGAGTTTCTCATTCAAATAAAATGGGCCACCGAAAGTTGCCCAATAGCTGTGGCACCAAATCTGTGTGTGTGTGTGTGTGTGTGTGTGTGTGTGTGTGTGTGTGTGTGTGTGTGTGTGTGTGTGTGTGTGTGTGTATCTCTATGGCAGCAGTATGTTGCCACTGGTGATGGTAGCAGAAAGAGATTGAGAGCAGGAATAAGGATAAAAGGATTTTGTTGCTTTCATTCTTTTGTTTTCCCCTTGTGGGAGGAAAAGTCCCTGGGCCCCCCACCACACACAAACACACACACCTCCTGAAAACAGGACACCCTGGTCAAGTTGGTGTGTTGAAAGCAGTTGCCTGGGGGAGACAATGAGAGAGAATGCCGAAAAATACATTCAGAAAAAAAAGAAAACGCATGTCCACCACCGTTCCTTTAAACCGACGTACCCGACTCACTTACTGTTAAAACGCCTCAGTGTTCGGTCCCTGAATAACGCTTTGATACACATAACTTCTATTGTGCCTAGATACAAAATACACAAAAAGAGTAAATCGCAAAGATTTCTGTGCAGTCCTGATTGACCTCTCAACAACGTTTGCTACGGTGGATGCAACGCGATATCACGCCATATTGTGCCCATGCGCATGAACGTTATTCATCTATGTATCGTGTCCCAGAGCGCGATTTTCATACTTATTTCGTGCTACACAGAACAAAATGTAATGTAATGTAATGTAAACCCATGCATTTTTAACAGGGTTACGGTTAGGGTTAGGGTTAGGGGTTAGGTTTAGGATTAGGGTTTAGGGTTAGGGTTAGGGTTCAGGGTTAGGGTTACGGTTAGGGTTTAGAGTTAGAGTTATGTCGGAGAAACGCTCCCGTTCAAAATGCATTGCTTTACATTGCGTTCTGTGCAGCACGAAAAAGGCTGAGAAACGCTCCAATTCATTTACATTTCGTTCTGTGCAGCACGAAAAAAGTCAGACTATCGTGCTCTGGGACACGATTCAATAGATTAATAACGTTGTGCGCATGAGCACGATATGGCGTGAGACTGGGCTGGTGGATCTCACTCTCTGCTGAAGAGGTTAGTTGACATAGGCTCGGACAAGAACAGATTAAAATGAAATTACATCTAGGTGGACACGCCCACTTATGATGTCAGAAGAGGCAGATTTTCAAAGCGGCTTGTAACGGCTAATCAGACTCACACCTGGTGGTATAATATGTCACCTCTGATACTAAAAAGACTGTTGATCTGAGAATACATGATCTGATACATGATCTGATATCTGATACCGGAGAGACTGTTACCAGAGAGACTGTTGATCTGATACCAGAGACTGTTAATACATGATCTGATATCTGATACCGGAGAGACTGTTAATACATGATCTGATACAGAGAGACTGTTACCAGAGAGACTGTTGATCTGATACCAGAGATACTGTTAATACATGATCTGATACCAGAGAGACTGTTAATACATGATTGATACCAGAGAGACTGTTAATACATGATTGATACCAGAGAGACTGTTACCAGAGAGACTGTTGATCTGATACCAGAGAGACTGTGACAGAGAGGTGTTTTATTTGAAGGGGTTAACAGCAGTGATTGGTGGCTAGGTTCAGCGTTGCCTAGACAAAAAGGAGAGAGGGGGTGGCTGGGCAGGTGTCCTATTTTTTTTATTTTAAGTGGTTAACAGCTCTGTGAACGGTGACTATTTTTAGCACAAAAGAGATGGGTTAGGGAAGTAGACAGAGAGAGAGATCCGCAGATGAAGACAACTTCTAAATGTGAGAGAGAGCGAGAGAGAGGTCAGAGAGTGGGAGAGAAGAGATGTCCATGTCTGGTTCTTCTTGACACAACTGCTCAGTGTTAGAACATTTATGCCATAGTTTTAATTTTTTAACAAAGGTTCACTCATGCATTCATTCACACAAGTGAATTACTGATTACTGATATAACCATTTTTTTTCTGAGGCTGTGACAATGCCTCCCCCAAACCGATACGTCACTTTTTCATTTAAAAAAAGTGTCCCATGGCATGAACTTTCACTTTATGAGGTTTTCTAACATTAATATGAGTTCCCCTAGCCTGCCTATGGTCCCCAGCAGGCGCATCGTTAGACCTGGGCATTCGAGGCTATAGCCCCGGATCTTTTGGGAACAGCCCCGGATATATGTGCCGTCAAATTAAAACATAATAAAAAAAATAATAATGATGAATTAAGGTGTAGCCACACCCGGCCAATAAAAGGGACTCTGCGTTTAACTGGGACTGGTTTTAGGGTATTAGGCTGTAGGCTATTCTAACGTCTCATCACTGCTGGTGTATGTGGAGCTCTTTCCTCTCCTTAACCTAAACATGAACCTACTCAGTAGGTCTGCCCCGACGGGAGTCAGACATGACCATTGCTCTTTCGTTTACCTCTCAAACTACGTTACAATTGAATGGTCATCAGCCCGATATTCACATTTTCTCGAACCCCCATCTTAGAATGACTTCTGGGCTACAGCCCAGAATATTTTCAATGGCTAGCGACACTCCGGGTCCCCAAGTAGCTAGAAATTACGTTTAGTGTAAACCGAGCAGTAGGTATCTTGCTCCGGCTTTCCCCTTATGTCGTCATAATGGAAAAGTTTACCTCCCCTTTCTCTGCTTTGCCCACCCAGAGAATTTGGCCCGCCAATGAGATGAGCTGTATGTGTGTGTGTGTATGTGTGCGTGTGCGTGCGTGCGAATACATACACCGTTGTACGCATGTTGTGTTATACTTTATCCTTTATTATTTGGATAACCGTACTGTTGGCGTAAAGACTATAATGTGTCGGGTTCTCTGACATCTGTGGTATTTTCACAACGAGACTCCAAGATCACAACTGTGTTCACAATTCTTAGTGTGGGGACAGTGCCTCTCCAACTGATACCAGGTGTTATTTCCAACAACCCTCCATTTGTTTATGTCTCAACAAGGGCGAACCAACCCGGTCGTCTGGGACATAGCCAGGGCCATGTACCTTATCAAGGGAGAGACTGCTTCTATTCTTTTGTTATTCACACTTTCCTATAATACTCGCCCCAAACCTTCGGTTCAGTGAGATGAGGGATGGACAGACAATGTGAGGAGCACGTCTGGAGACTGCTCCTCACCACCGGAGACTATTCCACCTGAGTCTGTACCTGTGCTGTATTACATCCTTGAATAAACCATCTATTCGACCCTCTGATCCAACCTGTCAAGTTGCATTGATTTCCACTTCAAGAATTACTACTGCAAAGAAAAAATACACAACGCAGATATAGCCGCGTACCCACCAGGACTTTTTCAGTCCGAGGCTTTTTTTTTTGCTCCGCCCACGCGTTCGCTCCCAGTCGTCTCGAACGCACCACAGGGAAGTCCGAGACGCTTATCAACTGAGCGTCGACGAGCTACGAGCGGCTCAGATAAGTACCTCCTCTGCTGGAGGACGTTGGGCGGATCCTCTCTCCAAAACACACCCACAAAACCTCCTAGCGGGAAAAGTACCCCTGGTGGGTACGCGGCTAATACGAACAGTTTAGAAATAAGCTGAAATATGGGTCGATAATAAATGGTATTTTTAAAACAATGTTTATCGTTAGTCAACAGGAATAAGATTGTTCATACGCTACCTGTTATGGATTATGGTGATTTATTATATTGTATTTATTCTATTCTTTAAGATTCATAACAGGGCTTGTGTCCACATTCCCCGCTAGCGGCCTCAGCAAGCTGCTGGTGGGGCTCACTAAAGCCTGATTTATACTCCTGCGTAAAGTGCTGTACGTAGGCTACGCAGTGCTGTACGTAGGCTACGCACAGCCCTCTCCGTAGCCGGAGAGCGTCGTCTCCGTCTGCATGAAATGTTTTTTAACTGTCCGTCACTGCGTCGAGGGGCTACGCAGACGCAGGGGCTGTGATCGGTCCTCTAACAAAATAATTTCCGTAAATAATTTCCTTAATGTACAAATACATTAAGCACATCAAGCACTAATAAAACACCAAATAAGATTTGAAAAGCTTTGGAAGTTTATTTCCAACACTATTTACATGGTTAGTAGTCAACCCTAGCGGCAGAGCGCTGCCGCTAGGGTTGCCAGATTGGGCGGGAAATATGGCCCAATCTGGCAACCCTGGCGGTGACTTGCGTTGCGTCTCCGACATCCCGACGCAGAAGTATGAGGGCTCGAGGGGTCTGCGTAGTGACGGAGTCGGATTACGCATGACTGAGTCGGAGAAGTATAAACTACGCTTAAGGCTTCGTTCACACTGCAAGCCTTAGTGAGCCATTTGGCTTTATCGCTCGGATCCGTTTTATTCTTTGGTTTATTATTTTATCGCCGCAGTACTTGTAACAACGGAAACCCGCCAAGGACACCCGTTCCTTGTGTGCACACTTGCCACATGAGCAGGGATCTGTCAAACGTTCAGGTTTTGAGATTACAATCTCAGAGACTAATAAACTTAAAACCCTTCCTTACAAAACCATAAGGGTCTGCGTCTGCATTTAAGATCGAGGTGGCGTCTGTGAGTGGTGCTTGGACCTGCGGCTAAAGACATCTGTGTCACCTGATGACAGTGACAGTGATGTTTTTCCTGTACGGTGACTTAAAATGTCCTGCACACGGAACATGTGCTGATGACACACGCTGACGACAGGATGTCATCAGCATCCTTGTGTTGAGCCGAGGGAATGGAGTCCTAGCTAACACCATCCATGCCTGTGGTGATATACCAAGGTATAGTGGCTTGGTGACTTTGTAATTGGTGGTCAGCCACTCAACATAGAATACCTGAAAAGCAGTTTTGCTAATGGTAGATTACCAAAAGTTCTCACATCAAGGACAACAGATATATGAGTATATATGAGTTTTAATTTTAAATAGGCAGATGTTTCAGGTGACAGGTGGGAATGATGAAATGTGTCTCAGGCTGTGGTCCCATGACAAATACATAAGGTGCAAGACGTGTGTGTGTGTGTGTGTGTGTGTGTGTGTGTGTGTGTGTGTGTGTGTGTGTATTGATTTTGGTTGTTTTGATAGACTATTTGCAGAGAAGCAGCTGCAGTAATAACACTGTCAGACCGTGTTAACACAGCTCCAGCACACACACACACACACACACACACACACACACACACACCCACACCCACACCCACACACATTAACACATTGTACACCTACACACACTCCCACACACACAACTGTGGGAACATGTCTAAATGCCCTGCAATTATAAAGCAAGATATCTTCTTTGAATACATCATCTTCAAACCTATTGCCTTGCACCAGTACATTTCAATAATGTGATATTGGGTATATTATATTATTTTATTTATTTATTTTTAAGTGTTTGATTCTTTAAACTTTGATTTATGTAGGAAACTATAGCCGTTTCCACACATGTCCGCCGTCATTTCTCCGCATTTGTATGTCAGGAGGTTCGACTGTGAGGGTAATTCACACTTAGGCTCCGTCCAAACGGAAACAATTTTTTGGTGAAAACGCATAAGTCGTGCGTTTCGGCCAGTGGTCGAGTTGTAAAAAAAAGCCAGGGGGAGGGTGGATTTTAGGGGCCGATAATTTGTGCTGATATGCATATGGTAGGAGACCAACAGTGTACCCTTTTGATTATTGTTTAAGCACAAAGATAATTATTATATTCTATTAATGGAAGAAAAAAAAACATGCATGCTATGGATATATTATGCGTCAGGTACTCCAGTCATTGATCTGGACTGAGGCACCTCAGAATGGGAGTTGGTCCCCAGGCTGGCTACCACTGCTCGTACATAGTTAGGGTAAATACAGAGGACACATTTTCCCACTGGAAGTGCAACTTCATACTCATGATACCTGTAAATCTATTGGGAATTCATCCATTAAATGTTTAAACAAAACCTCACAAAATGAATCCTCTCAAGTCAAGTCCATTTAAATTCAAGTGCAAGAACATATGGATTAAACAAATATACAATTTACAAAAGGTGGCCAAACAAAAGACAAAAAATGGGAAGCAAAATTAATAACTGACCAGTTTTATCAGTTCCCCTACAGCATCTCACTGAAGCTTCCGAAGAGTTTCATAGTCGTGTTTTTTAATGTTGATTTTCCGGCCTCTTGCTCTTGGATCATTAGCCAAGCAATGGCTTTAGTTTGAAACCAAGACTTTGACATACACATATATACACATATACACTTTTGCAGTTTTGCGTCCCCGATTCAGATCGTCGACGATGCATTTGAGCATCCCACAGCTGAAACGGCGTGCATACCGGTGTTCAGCAGAGGACTGTCCGTTCTCCGCTCTCCCTCCCCTATCCCCTTCTCACAGCTTCTGTGCACGGCACATTTTCAGGAAGCAGGGGAGCCAATATGCCAATTCCCCAATATGATAGATGATAGCACTCGTGCCGCCCCCCAATAAGCACTCGTGCTGCCCCCCATTTACCATGAATAAATGCCTAAATCCGCCACTGGAAAAGTGTTGAAGCCAGATGTGTATGTCATGTGTATGGCTTCAAACTAAAGCCATTGCTTGGCTAATGATCCAAGAGCAAGAGCCCGGAAAATCAACATTAAAAAACATGATTATGAAATTCTTTGGAAGCTTCAGTTCCAAAGAATTGAAGCTTACCAGTTCTTTTGGTAAAACTGGTCAGTTATTCATTTTACTTCCCCTTTTTTGTCCGCCACTATTTCCCAAGAAATGCATGATGCATCTCTTGAGAAATAAATGTCTGGGATCGCCGGTGCGCGGCCAATGATTCACGGCGGCTCTTCTTTCTGTATTCAGACCAGAAACCCCCATGGAATTAGGAGTTAAAACTGATTAACACGCCGGATATCGCTCATAAGAAGGAAAGGTGGAATGGTAATATTTCCATATTCAATGATAAAATAACGGGATGGGAAGGGGGGGAAGGCTGTTTCAGAAGGGGGATGATTTTGACCATTTTAATTGCAAAGGGGGATGCTATCCCCCTCATCCCCCCTCAACTCGACCACTGAGTCCAATGCGTCCGACCTCTCAATGTTCCGAAAAATTATCCCTTTTTTAGCGCACCTTAGCGGACCAATGAGGTGACGATGCTAAAACTATGCCCGTTCCCGATGAGTTTTGCAGCCCAACCATTGCATTTTGTTGTACCTATCTGTAACGGGGCACCAAGACCGTGATCGGAAATTACCTGAAGGAAGGTCTTGACCCCAGAATTAAACTGACATAAATCCATCATGGTGGCGATTTCAGTCCATTTAGGCTGAGTTTGGTAGCCTAGCATGTGCCATTGAAATGTTATATTAATACCTCCATGTTGTAACCCTAACCCAACCCTAACCCTCTCCGGACACTCCAGAATCTCTGAATAGCCGTGTTTCAGATCATGGGCATGCCATGCGTCAGGATGCATTCTGGGATGAGAAACGTCTGAAATGCCGGTGATAACTTCCTATGCGACTAGTCACCTGGCTTTCAAAACTTGCATTAGTTCCAGGAAAACAACTTCCGTTTGCTTTTCTGTGCAGTTGTTCTCAAACAAGTGCGGACATAAGCCCCTCCCCTCAACATCCGGTCAACCTTTCCCTGGTTGGTTGGAATCCCCACGTGGGATTTCCCACATGACATAGCTCCTTTCAGAGAGGCGTTCCCTCCCGAAATATGCTTATTAAAAATAGACGACTTTATGAACTTTCACTTCATCACGTTTTTTAATTTTTAATGAGGGCTTCAGACTGTTTAATGAAACTACATTTGGCGAACAAAATACCTTGACTGCAGAAAAGTTGACCTCCATTGTGATGACATATTTACTGGGTGGGCCATCTTCCTGTTCAAACTACGAGAAGTGGACCTGTGTCCGACTTGACGTGGCGGGAACTTGACGTGTTTCTGACTAGTTCCGGTGGATATTCTCAAGTCTCGTGCATGCATATGCGCAAATGCATGCGATCTGAAACACGGCTAATGTTTTTCGGAACATTGAGAGGTCGGACCAATGGAGCGTCGGACAAATGAGACGACCCCATGAGGACATGATTGTCTGGAAAACTGGGGTTGATATACTGAGTGCTGATGGAGGATTGCTGGCAGGTGTGTACAGCACAGGAGAGATGAATGGATGAATGAGACTGGCCCCCACAAGGTGGCAGAAGTGCACAACGTGACAATCAGTCATTTCATTTTCTAAACATGAATGATTTAGGTTAGTAACTGAAGTAAACTTTTTTTTTTCAAACCCTATCGACATAATTATGTATGGCGAGCTGCCATACATAATACGAGGCCAAATTTAGAAAACATGAAAGACCACACACCTAACGATAGATTAGTCTACATTTAACTGTTTTGGTCATTTAGTGTATGGAAGAAAACAATAAAAACCCTGTCCCGATTTTAAAATCAAGAATTTAGTGTAAACAAACATGGTCAGGAGGAACTAGCTATGCTAGCATTTGGGAACGATTTTTCAGAAAATGCTAATCTCTACAAGCTTTTCCTCCATTTCCGTAGACCAAACCACTTTTGGGTCAATGACGTGACGGCTAAATATACTGTCCAACTGCATTTTTTCTTGTTAAAAATATATTCTATAAAACTAAAATATACCATATATATTAAGTTCCTCTCCTCTAGGCCTATGTGTAACCACATTAATTTTTTTTAAATCATTAGGCATTTCATTTGTTTTGCTACTGAAAGTGTAAAAATATCATGTGGTGTGACCGTCCAGTCATGAATCCAGTTTTGGACATTTATTTAAATTTGAATCTAAATCTATTCAAATGTGTTTTCTGCCCTATCTGGCATACATTTTGCACCGTCATTTGAAATTACAGTGATCTTGTTATGATATTTCCCTCTTATTATGCGAGTATACTTTGTCCATGTCCATTTTAAGTATCATTTAAGTATCATGTGGCGCGACCATGTAGAAACCACCATTTTTTAGCTTTTATTTTGAAATCTACTTCAAGACTGTAAGTTCTATCACATACAACTTTGCAAATGACCAGGTTAGCAGGTTTGTAACTCTCTCATCTTTAAAAGAAAATGGGTGGTAGATAGTTTCCAAATCTGGATGTCATGTGGTATGACCTCAAAAAGATGGTAAATATTGATTTGCTAAATTCATAATTTGATCATAAATGTCATTCTGACCTATCTCAAGAAAATAGCTAGTTTTGTTTAGGTGTCCAATGCTATGCCTGTACATTTTGATTGAATTTGAAAATGTCATGTGGTGCGACCAAATGTCATGTGGTGCGAGGATGTCAATGGCAGCTAGGTTTCCATAAGTTGTAAACATATTTTAAAGGAAGTTTGTGTTTTAATATCATTTTGATGGTTTATATATGATAAAGGTAGAACATTTTAAATTCATTTTTTCATGAATTTTATGTTTATGTTTACGCTTTATGTTAAATCCTTGTAGATAATATAAAAATAAAATAAAGAACAAACAAAGTTTTTTTAAATCTATTTCATCAGATGCCACTCTCAAGCAAAGAGAAGACTTTGCACCACAGGCAGCGTGTGAACTCTGACCGTGCAGCGAGTACCTTGAAAGGAGAAGAGAAAGGTTTGTTGTAAAAGCTGAAAAAAAATAATAAATAGATATAGATTGAAAAGCAACTTGAACTACTTGAAGTTATATTGGGTGGAGGACATTTAAAATATCATACACATTTTCATTGAAAATATCAATCTGCTGAATCTGAAAAAAGCCAAACTGTGTACACTGTAGTCTGATTCAATGCTACATTTCTTTCAGCTACCAGAGAAGAAAGCAGCAGGGGAAGATTCCTCATGTAAAGTCAAGTGAGCTGTCAGACAGAGAGAGGAAGAAGCAGAGAGGGAAATAAAAGGCAGCATCCAGTGAACACAGAGATAGAAAAAAGATGGAAAATGCTGTATTAGACCTCACGCTGCCATCAATGGAGAACACTCCACCGATCGACGTAGCAGAAAATTATGATCCACTTGTGGTAGACCCAGTACCAATGAATGAGGGTTGTAGTCCACCAGTGACTTCCACACCAGAGAAGGTTGAGAGGCTTGATAGAAGGAATAGAATAGAACTGTGTAGAAAACTGTGCAAAAGACTGCAGAAGGATAAGGGTATTCTGCAAAAGCAGATTGTATATATGAGGGAACAGCCCAGTCTCACGCCATATCGTGCTCATGCGCACAAATGTTATTAATCTATTGAATCGTGTCCCAGAGCACGATAGTCTGACTTTTTTCGTGCTACACAGAACGAAATGTAAATGAATGCGAGTGTTTCTCCACCTTTTTCGTGCTGCACAGAACGCAATGTAAAGCAATGCATTTTGAACGGGGACGTGTCTCCGACGTAACTCTAACCCTAACCCTACCCCTACCCCTAAACCTAAACCCTAACCCTAACCCTAACCCTATTCAAAATGCATTGGTTTACATTTTGTTCTGTGTAGCACGAAAAAAGTCAGAAATACGTGCTCTGGGACACGATACATAGATGAATAACATTCGTGCGCATGAGCACGATATGGCGTGATACCGGGTTGGTATGTGTCTCACATGAAAACATGAGGTTGCTGGTTTAGAAACTTAAAAGGGCTTCTAAAGTCGACCAGCCTCTCAGAATTATTGAGCACGATTGTGTGTGACCTTAAGAAGAAGGTTTGTATGGAACGTGTGTGTCCAGAATGTTGCTTTGACGAGGTTGAATTGCCAGAATTAGAGTGTGCTGAAGTCTCTTGGGAGCAATGGGAGCGGGTCAGATCTAGTAATGGTGAGAAGACCTTTGCCAAGTGTTGTAAAGCTCACACACACCGGTACAATACAACAACTCATAGAGCTCTTCCAAAGAAAGCTTGAAGAAATTGCTATCGATCAGTACATCTGGATTCATCAAGCAGAGCAGCCGTAACAGTGCTCGTGTTTGGCGGAGAGCTGTCCGTATCGCGCTCCCTCCTCGTTTTAATACGGCAGCTCGTGATAGCCCCCCTGATGGTCGTAGGCCCTGGGGCTTTAGGCCCAGGTAAGCCCGTGCATTAAGGCGGCCTTGCACGGGGAGGTGTCATGCTTTTGCAAACATGCCGAAATGAAAACATGCTCATGTTAGCAGCCTGTAAAAGTTGACCTGAGGAACACCACATCCAACACAGAGGAGGCCTCAACTTCTGAGGAGGCCTCAACTTCTGAGGAGGCCTCAACCTCTCAGGAGGCCTCAACCTCTCAGGAGGCCTCAACTTCTGAGGAGGCCTCAACCTCTCAGGAGGCCTCAACCTCTCAGGAGGCCTCAACTTCTGAGGAGGCCTCAACCTCTGAGTCACAGAGGGGGGGAAAGTGATCAGGAGTTATGTGGCAAATTTGTGATTGTAACGTACGATGAGCTTCCATATGTAGGCCAGGTTCTTGAGGTTGTGGGAGAAGATATCAGGCTCAATGCCATGCGTCAGTCAGGGAATAAGAACTTATTAATGTGGCCACAAGCTCCAGATGCCATTTTCTACTATAAGAAAGATGTAGCAGTCATCTCAGAACCCGAGCCAGCAACTTCTGTTCTAAATAGAGAAGCCAAGACTGGAAATTGTTTGAAAGTTCAGGAAATGGTGGTTTAGGAAATACCTAAACCACCATCTCCAATATTCATATCAGAATGAGGATGATGGTATGAACAGTTTGATGTCTTCAAGTTTAATGTGTCTGAATTCATCTTGTTCCTTACTGATTTTTGAAATGTTTACAAAAATATACATGAATATTGTACGTGAATATTGTACATGTGTTCACTTCAACACAGTAATTTAAAAAGAATGACAATGACATGTGAAAGTTTGTGTTATCAAAAATTAAATGGAATGAAATGAAAAGGGTTGAAAAGAGATGTTTGTCTTCAATATTCAAATTAATAAAATCTGTTTTCAATATATTCCATGCAAATGATTGGCTCCTGTTCTATTGATTTTTAAGACAAAAAGTAATGCCTTCTTTCTGTGGCAGAAACTTAATCACTGATGGGGTAAGCTGAAGTTAGTGGCATTTTGTTTAAATCTTCATAATTTTTATGTAATTTACAGAAGAAATATAAGCACGCAAACTACGTGCAAAACGGTGACCGTGACTTTATAGGAATGAGGATTATATCAGTATGTATGACAATTCAACAGAAATCCAAATAATTAGTTGCAATAGAAATTCATATTTATTGTATTTTTAAATGTACTTTAAAACCTTATCCGTCATTGACCCTTTTTCTTTGGCTCCTGTTATGAGGAGGATCATCTGGCAAAAGAAATATGTTGAACCATCAACAATTCGGGGCATTACTGCAGAGGGGGAAATCGGGCAAAAAATGTGGGCTCTTCATCCTGTAGTTTGAACCCAACATAATTGGCCATCAACGTATTTACTGAATTGATAAACTTAACAAGACAAATTGAACAGGTAACTGTACCAGACTTTTAATTCAACTTAATACATGAGTACTCGATGAGGTTTGGACCAAAAATATGGAAAAGGGGCAAGTAGTTCCAATCTTTTCGTTTCTCTGTTTTTTAAAGCCGGTATGTGTTATAACTAGACCACCGTGATCACAATCTCAGACCCTAGGGCCCCTTCCCTCACCTAGCGTTAGGGTTAGGGTTAACCCTCACCCTTACTGAACGTGAATGGCCGCCCTGACGCCCCTACCATAGACAAAGGAAGTGCCCTTTATACACAGTTATGACTGCAGGAATGCCATGGCCTGTGGGAACAGAAGATCTCAGCAAAGCTGCCCATGCTCCCAAATGAGAACACAAATATTTAGAACACAAATGAACACAAAAAAACAAAGAAAAATATATAAATTATGAAATCCACAAAGCTACACTGTGTTTGAAATAATAACAAGCCAGAATATTACATTTATTGAGCAATACTTATAATAAATATATCAATTAACTGTATTCTTTTCTATTATTGTATATGTCTCTTTCAAGAAGGAAATCCCCCTACCGGCTGCAGTAACCTTATGTACCGCCAGGTATGTTGAAAAACCCTTAGACCTTAGACTTAACCTTAGAACTGCCTTAGGAAACAAGTTACCGTGGCCACGGGGATATTGGGTCAGCTTGAATGTTTTCAATTACACAGAACCGTCCAGTGATAAAGAGCTTATCTGCTGAGGAAGATGCTGCCCAGGGTAAGAAGAGAAGCCTCCTTGCCCTCCTCTCCTTTTCCGCAGCATATTGGACTCAATCTTAGTTTACAGCCCGGGGTGGGGGCAGCTCTTTATTAAAGACAGAGGCATTATAGGGTACTAAGCTCATACAGATGATGAAGCCAAAGCTCTCTTTGCTGACTCGTCTCTCCCACCGACCTCCAGCTCACCCTCAGATCACACAGGAAAGTACATACACACACAATCTATGTGTAAGTAAGTATACAGCACGGGTTAGCATACATGCACGATTTCAGGTGCACATACGCGCTCGCAGCTGGCCATTTGAACAAGCCTAACGTCGCAGGATAAAACAAACACGAGGCCAGGTGCGGGCGGCGATTTGGGCGACGCGTTACCAATTCTATCACGGCAAAGATAGTTATCGTGTTCTAGTCATATCATCTGTCGTTGTCCAATGAGATTCGTCAGATTCAAATCGTGTTTCAAATGGTCCCGCCTCTCTGGGGTGATTCACGTGAAAAAAAAAGAAGAATCGACCCTGACGGTGATTCACACTTGATGCTTTATATGCGGACATCTATGTCGTTCAGACATCAGTAGAATCTCCCAGTGGTTTAGGGGGGTGGGCTTGCAAAGGGCGGGATATGACGTAGGGTCTTAGTTCGCAAGAGGCGGGATCAGTACGGCCAGTCAGCCACTGTCACTTCAGTTTGTTTAGGTTTGACCGCAGTCGGCACGGAGGCAGAACGGGCAGAACTCGTCACCATCATCTTAAATGTTGCTGCAACGATGCGTCATATATTCCGTTGCATCCACAACATCTGAAACATCAATGAAAGATTGGAGCATTAGCAGTTAGTTAACAAATGGAAGAAACAACGAAGAAGAAAGGCGTTGCGAATGACTGTTAGCGGAGAAAGAGCGTTGTGAAATTAAGCGTTTGCTTAATTTCACATATAACAATCACTGGGACAAATGTAGTTGATTTCTGGGTTTAACCGAGAAAATAGTGAGTGGAAGACCCTGTAAACTGTAAACTTCCACTATTTTTTACGTTAAAAATGTTTTATTTCGATATAGGCAGTACAGCACTTTTCCCAAAATGAAACAACACGTGATTTCATCACAGATCAGATGATTAATGGCAAACAAAAAATAACTTCACATGGTGTCTTTTTACAATTTCTTTGTTACTAGCATTCGTTATCAGCAGAGAAAGTCCGCCAAAGACGTTGACGTCGCTTGGCAAACGAGTACGCTGGGGTGGATAAGTTACCGGACTACTTGCGGAGTGATACATGAGACGTGACAGCCGTCATTATATGCATAGCAACGGTCATTATTGAAAAATAATTCAACACCGGAAGTCGGGAAGGCCCATGCAAGTGAGTGTTCCACAGCGTTGAGAAGAGCCGTGTAATAAACTTTATTAATCCCCGGATTAAAGGCATCATCCATGCATGCGAGCGCTTTGTAAACATGTAACAAAAAAAAATGACCGGTCGGTACAGCCTGAACCTAAAGCATTGATTCTGAAAAAGGTAGGCTACTAAAAATAACAAAACACAACGGAAGAACTTCTGACCAAGAAGGCTATTGAGTTCAACAAACATTTCAGGGATTTTCAATTCGGTACGTGCGTGCTGAGTGTGTGTACAGTGCACGAGCGAGAGAGCTAGAGAGAGAGAGAGAGAAACTCTGAGCTAAATCCGTCCTGGTGGCCACTGAATTGGGAGGAGGAGAGAGAGAGAGGGAGAGGAGGGAGAGAGAGAGGGAGGGAGGGTGG
>OMLJ01103048.1:0-10386 GCA_900302595.1 Gadiculus argenteus
TCCACTGGTGATGTTTATGTTAGAGCTTTTATCCAATCACATTTCAGCCATCATGTGTTGCCAGGGTCAAAGAAATCTGCCTTGACGCCTTCAGAATCGATAGTGCTGGCGTCTGTAGCTTACGGTAAGTGGCAATGACGCTGTTGCTTTAACCAATCAGATTTCGAGTTGGCAACACCGAGGCCCAGAGTCTTATAGTAAGGCTCTGCCGAGGCCATCTAGCAGGCGTCCAGTGACGGCGGCATTTTCACATCCTTTGCTTGGATGGTCAGAGAGGTCACTACGAGGCCACTGCGCGCATCTCAAGCGCTCTGAGCGCATGGAGGGGCAAGAGGAGACGTTGGCGCACACTACCACCAACTCCACAGCAACGTTCTGGACAACATTCTTTGCCAGATACGGAATAGATTTCAAGACCACGAACAATTGGTGTTTCTGTCCCTCCTCGACCCCCAGCAGTTCAAGACATACCGGAAAACATTCCCGCACACAGCCTTCACCAGCTTAACGCAGAGTCACGGAACACTGTTGGATCCGTCCCGGCTGAAAACAGAACTGACTGTGATGTATGCCATGAAAAGTCTCACTGATCTCCTTGATTTCCTTCAGAACAAAAATCTGGGTGACAGCATGGCGCAGCTGTACACATTGGCATGGCGGTGAGCATCCCGGTGTCCACTGCTTCTGTCGAGCGGACATTCTCCGCCCTGAAGCTAAGAATCAGAAACACTCCAGAAACACGACTGGCCAGACTCGACTTTCAGCATTAGCCTCCATGGCCATAGAATGGAACTGAAACGCACAGATACACTGTGCAACAGAGTAATCAAACTCTTCTTGAGGAACGAAAGGAGGATGGACTTTGCGTACAAATAATCAGTAGTTTTGGTGAGTAATGCATTTTATTTAAACATTTTAATATTTTTGTTATTTAATTAGGTTAATATTGATGTTTCTGCTAGATATTATGTATGTATGGCAGCTGTGGCTACAGTGAAAAGAGACTTGTTGAATTGTCCTAATTGGGTTTCTTGCTTTTAGTGATGGCATTCTCTCTTGCTACATGAGATACCTGTTTGTGATGCAACGCCCTGTTATACTGCATTCCTGTGTAATATTTATGGTTTCTATAGCCGTGGAGTCATAATGATGGTATTAAGAGGTGGATGAGTTCATGTGGGACACCAGTGAAGGCCTAGGTGTGAAATGCACGGCCCGCCACTGTTAGAATTATGTCCTACCTTATCACCTAAACATTGCAGGCATATTCTTGTGTAACCTCTCAAAGTAAAACACAGCTTGTTCCATCTAAAATATATTCAACTTGGTAGGTGGGGGCATGTACCGGCAGCACACTGCCAGTCACACCTTTGAGACCACGCACCCAGTGTGACATCATCAGATAGGCCTCATCACCCTATTACCAGTGGATGTTTTGGACCATCAAAAGGAACGCCACGTACCTCTCCTGGATTTGCGATTTTATCGTCAACCCGCTTGCTCCAGCGCCAACTGCCCTTGTTCAACACCTTGTAGTTCCTGGAGAACGTCGCCTTGATGTCCCCCAGGCGGTAAGCACACACTGCCGATTGGCCAGAATTCACCGACCTAATAAACAACAACCATCTCTGAAACTTTTTTTTTTTACTTACATTAGCCTGTGTCTTATCTCTTTGTTGTGTGTCCTTGTGTATCTTGTGATATTTATGTGTACCTGACAATAAAGTTAAACTGAACTGAAAATCACTTTGTTTAATTCCAAAGTGTGAAACTAAAATAATAAAACGTAGCAGCAGTCTGACAAACCGACCATTGGGAGGTAAAGATGCCATAGAACAAGGTGTCTTCTGCAGGGGCTCCCTCTGGTGGTGGGAGGTCGATGATGTCCTGGACCACGTTGTAGGGGAGCTCACTGCTGGCCTGGCACAGCAGCTGAGCTTTAGCGAAGGTGGTCCAGCGCTGCTGGAGAGTCATCTGGCCTCCCACATCGCTCTGAGACCAACCAGAAAAGACACTTTAGGACCAAACAACACCACTACTTATGCTTTGGGTTTAAAGTTCATTTATAGTTTACTTTTCAGATACTTATATATATGCAAAATGAAATAACATTGAGAGTCTATCTTCCTTAACTAATTAACAATGTGTGTATAAACTGTAGATTGCGCATGCCCACAAAGCTTCACCTCTAACATCATACAAGGAATGATGGTTTCCTCGTGACACTGCCCCTTACCGTGCAGATCTGAGCCACGCGGGAAACGATTAATTTGTCGATGAAGTCGTACTCTTCGCCCACTTCGCTGAAGAAGAAGTAGATTTTCTTCTCGCTGGGAATGAAGCTGGAGCTGACAAAAGTAGGATCTAAAGAAATGGAACAGCAATGAGATATAATTCAGATATTTGCCTCAAGCCTAAAGCTTGCTTAATGTTTCTGACACAAAGAGTTGCTGTGGTTCAACAGATTCCAAAAAGTTCAAAAGATCTGTATCGGTCACATACACAGAGTGTACAAACCAATCAATCAAATCAATCAATCAATCAATTTATTGTTTAAAAGTGCAGTCACCATCAAAATGGTCTCAGAGCACTTCTGGGAAAAGACATCAATACATTGATAAAGCCATCGAAATGGTCACATAACCTTTCTGGATAATAACAAAAATACATTTATAAAGCAAAGTGATACGTACAGAGTGATACGGACAAAAACAGTACATCGGTAAGCAGAGTGATACGGACAAAACAGAGTTGACTGAAATAGTGGGAAGCAAGTTACAGCAAGACTTAAATAGTGAAGGAGGACAGTATGTTACATTCCATAGTGCTTTGAGAATAGAAATAACTTTAACAAAGATTTGAAAGCATCCACGGACCCTGCTTCTCTTATATGTCTGGGTAGGCTATTCCACAAAAACGGGGCACGATAGGCAAATGCTCTCTTACCGGCTGATCTTTTGGTGGGTGGAATAACCAAAAGACCAGCATCAGCAGAGCGGAGGGGACGTGCAGGGGAGTATGGAAGGAGAAGCTCAGACAAGTACAAAGGGGCCAAAGCATTTAGACTTAAATGTTAATAAGAACCTCGAAATCAGCCCTAGCTGTTGGAAGCCAATGTAGGGAAATTAATACAGGTGTTATATGGTCAATTTTTTTAGTTTTAGTTTTTCAGTTTTTCAGAAAAAAGGGCATTACAGTAATCAAGTCTCAAAGTGACAAATGAGTGAATTAGCGTCTCAGCAACAAAGACAAAAATTATCTTATTTTAGCTATGTTGCTGAGATGATAAAATGCAATCTTGGTGGAAGCTTTGATGTGCGACTTGAATGTTCATTGAGAATCAAAAATAACCCCAAGATTTCTAATAGTTGGACTATCAGTAATGATACAGCCATTAATATTATTACTCATCTCCTCAGTCAGATCTCTATGTATAGGCGGTCTCACAACCAGCAACTCGGTTTTGTCAGCATTTAACATGAGAGAACTTGTACACATCCAGTTCTTCACTTCCAGAAGATAAGCTTCCAATTTCAAAACTTGGGAGTTGTCATTTTGAATTACAGGAATGTATGAATGTATAGCTGAGTATCATCCGCATAGCAGTGGAAGCAGATATCGTATTTCCGGAATATATTACCAAGAGGAAGCATGTTTTCGTAGCATCTTACCTGTTTGCACTACAATATTTGCACAATATTTGCACAATATTTGCACATCTCCTACATTTTTATTTTTATTTATTTTATGTGTTCAAATGTTGTTCTATTTTCTATTTCTATTGTTCTATTTTGAGTAAAATGCACGGAGACCGCACAATTTCGTTGTACACTAACCCTGTGCAATGACAAATAAAGGTGATTCTGATGTAGATGGAAAAGAGCCTAGGGCCAAGCACTGACCCTTGGGGCACACCAAACTTAACAGAAGAATATCCAGACAATGTATTGCTGTAATTTACACATTGAGTTGTTTGATATGTAAGCTTGAAACCATGAAAGCACTGTCCCCTGGATTCTAACATAATACTCGAAACGTGTGTATTGAGATGCACTTTAGGCCCTCCTAGATCAGTTTAAAGTATGTACGATCAAAAGATGAAACCAGATGTTTACAAATGTTAGTGGAAAGTGGGGTTTTCTACCTCGTTGATTCAGGCCTTCTTGGTGTTGTCAGTGATAAAGTCCTCCCAATACGGTGTTGTCTGCACACAATAGCCGTGTACCGACCAGGACTTTTTTTAGGCTACGCCCACGCATTAGCTCCAAGTCATCACGAACGCACCACAGGGAAGTCCGAGAGGCTTATCAACGGAGCGTCAACGAGCTACGAGTGGCTCAGAAAAGTACCACCTCTGCTGGAGGACTTTCTGAGCCGCTGTAAGAGGGTCTGAGGGGTGGATCCTGGGCGGATCCTCTCTCCAAACCGCACCCACAAAACTATAGCGGGAAAAGTACGCCTGGTCGGTACGTGGCTTATGACGGAGATGGTCGGGTGTGTATAGAGTTCAGCAGGGGGCTCAGGAGAGAGTGGGGGTCTCCAGGCTGTGATGCTGCTAGAGGGGAACCACACCACTTTCACCCCCTGAAATCGCCTGCTCAGGAAGTCTAGGACCCAGTTTCTGAGGGAGCGGTTGATCCCATGTCCCTGAGCTTGCTGGCCAGAATGAGGGTCAATATTTAGTTGAACGTCAAACTATAGCCAATGAGTCTGAGGTCGTTCCCCCTGCCAATGCCCGGGGGAGAGAGATTGGTGTGCAGCACCTGGTTAATGGCCATGTCCGTGGATCTATTTGCGCTGTAGCCTAATTTTGAACGGTGAATAGATGGAGGTGGAGAGCAGAGCAGAGGAGGTAGAGGGGTGCTGATGTTCTTGATAATCAGGGTGTAGGTCATGTTATCCATGTGTTTCAGACCCAACTCAACCCACCTAATTGGTCTAAACATAAGACAGAAAAAGTGGAGTATAAAGAGGTCTAATGTGGGTGTATCATTTAGGGTCAAGACTTAAAATGTCTCTAAATGTCTTGATACTTTCACAACAACAGATGGCACCAAATATCTGTAAAACAAATGTTCCCCTTTTGATTGAAGCAAGCCACCGTCCCTCACAGTCACAGTGCCTGAAGGACAGAGAGACAATGTCACCCAAGTGGCTCAGACATCTTGATCAACCACTAAGGAACAGCGAGGATGCTAGGTTTAAGATGATGGTGATCAAGGCAGCAGAGTCATGAAAGGGCTCTTCACCAACCACCAACTATGGTAAACGGACTGCATTTATATAGCACATTTTTCTGAACCTATGGCCATCCAAAGCGCTTTACAATATTGCCTCACATTCACCCATTCATACACACATTCACACACTGACGGCGGTGTCAGCCATGCAAGGCGCCAGCCAGCTCGTCGGGAGCAGTTAGGGTTAGGTGCCTTGCTCATGGACACCTCGACACTCAGCTAGGAGGAGCCGGGGATCGAACCAGCAACCTTGCGGTTACCAGCCAACCCACCCAGCTACTGCCGTATGTATGTGTGAACTGTTGTGTGTTGCTTGTGTCAAAGGGCAACTCCTTATCATCTCCGGACCTGAGTCTCCTGAGATAATTTGGTGTAATAATCATGTGTGAATTGCCCATTAGCTGGGCGGCTCAGGTTTCCATTGAGAGCCATTTATGTCCTCGTCTCATCCATGCAGGACAAGAATAACACATCCAAATGTAACACACTTAAACAGGCCCATTCCCTGTGTAAAAAGGCCAGCTAGCTTCAATGTTTGCAACAGGATGAAGAACTAAAACAGCCCTGCTCACCCTCCAGCCAGCCCGGCGTTTCGTCCAGCTTGAGGTCCACAGGACTGAGGTGTCTGGAGATGACGGGCTTCCTGCCGAGGTAGTCCGCCATCGTGCCCGTGTACAGCTGTCCGTCTGAATCACAGCACAAAGGCAATCCTCAGCAAACACCAAGTCACATACTGAACTCTGCTCTAATAATACAGGCATGTACAGTGGGGTGTGCAAAATACTACTTCTTCAGTTTATGCAAATTAAAAGGATATTCAGGCATGGCAACTAATCAATTCCTTTCTGTCAGGAGAAGTAGTGTAATCATGTTGAACATTTTGTATTTAAAAAAGTTATCTGTGACAATGCCAAGAACATTAGAACAGTTAAAAACATGAAACAGATGTCCTGCATACAAGGTTTCTAGATAAGCTAATAGCGGACCCCTGAACGGAGTGGCTGGCGCTTGTGTTTACCGACGATGATGGCGGTGTTGCGCAGGTAGGGGTTGTAGGGGCAGCGACCCCGGCCTTCCTCTTGCTTACTGCTCTGGCTCATCATCGTCAGGGTCTCAGTGAGCTAGTTCACCGAAATAAGCAACATTCAACATAACAACGACAGAACACAAACCACTGAACGGCAAAGTGCGGATATGCAGAATACAAACGGGGTGAATCAATTAGAAAGCTATGAGGCAATAGTCAGCTGCTAGTGGCTCAGTTTAACCAGACACAGGGGGTTGGGTGCTACATACCAGGGCAACATTGTCACTAGTTAGTGCTAGATAATGTTACACTTACCATGTAGGTGCAACGCGGGCTGAAGGCAAACGTCCCACAGGCGTACATGTGGGTGGTGTTCAGAAACTGCAGCACACGTATGAAATTTGAACAATCCATCTAAAAATAATAAAATAAACCCTTGTTAAGTCAAGCAAGTTTCAAAACAACAGCCGAGTTATAAGTAAAGCGTACATTTAATTGAGATAAGGAGAAAATCCTATGCTTCCACAGAGTTATCTAGGGAGAATACCCTGAAACCCTGAGAAGGAAATTTTTGTTTCCAAACACTTACCATTTCCTGGTTGGTTGAACATTGCTGAAGGTCATTTTCTGATGGGGACCAGTCCAGCTGAAAAGAACAAGGGTGAGAGACATTTGTTTAACAGCTGTTTTACTTTAACTCACCAGCATCAACAAGCTGAAATGGATACATAAAGAGTAGATGATCAAAACGAAATAGTTTCACCACACAAACACACATATTTTTGGGCCATCAGGTAGGCAGCTCTCTACTTAACTGCAATAATATATTTTTATACGTATTTGAAATATTATAAAAACAAATGAATAACTGCACAATACATCCTCCTGCATGTGTTACATGAATGGGCAACTGGGCATGGATCCTAGTGTAATATTTCCCCTACCTTACTCCTAATCCCCATGACCCCCTCCTGGCTCACATCCAGGGACAGTACGGTATCACGGGCTCCAACAAACAGTGTGTCTCCGTCCTCACTGAGCAGCAGCAGGGTGGTGTTGCCCACATCAGGACTGTGGAAGCGGACCAGAGGCCTCCCAGGGGAACCTGCACCACCAGGGAGATCCAACGTTCAGCCTCCACATTAAGTAGTACATGTGGACACGTTGTGCTAGACACCCAACTCAAAAACACTGCTAAATGCAAGTGCAAATGTTTCAGTAGGGACATGTCCCTACCAATGTCAGGAAACCAGTGAAACGGCCCTAATAAAAGTTGTAATGAAGCTGACCACTTAGTTATAGGGAGTCACAAGAAAAAAATATGACACATTTGCCACATCTGCGATGGATTCTCTTCAATCTTTTGATACGATATAGCCGATATCTTCCTCTGACCGTCTCCTTCCCTCCTGGGCCCACCAGAGCGCTCTGGCCAGAGTTTAGAGTGGGTTACCACCAGCACAGCAAATGTTCTTTCAAAACAATATAAATCACTATTTCTCAGTAGAAACTTGTCTTTCGTAATCCGTGTCCGATTGGCTGCCATGGCAACACCACCGTGCAAAACATAAAACATGTTGCACTGAAAGTTGTTTCAGCAGCCATATCGCTCTGAATTAGTTTGTCATCCAAACTCGTTCTAAGAAAAGGGGTTGGTGGGCCATCCCTGTGAAAACAGGAGCAGTAGAGAGCCTAGGCCCCTTCCAGCTGTCTACCATGGGACCTTAGTTTGGAAAGAAGATTAATTGCCATCCAATTCCAAATGTTTGTCCATTCATTTCTTGATTTTGCAATAACGCTATGATCCAAGTTTCTGCTCCTTGTATTTGTTTCATTGACATAGCTTTTGATGCTACTCATAAAAACTGTGTAGTGTCCTTATTTTGTTTTATGGTATGATTATGGACGTTTCCAAGATAGTTTCTAGTATTATGAGTGCATTGCATCCTTTCAAATAGAAAATATATGCAAGATATTCCGGGACTCCTTTAAGGCCTGGTTATTTTCTAGATTTGCTCCATTTGTTTTTGGTAGGCAAAACAAATATACTTATATATACCAGCCAACATGACTGACATGTATATTGTTGAAATAAAAAGAAACCACACTTAACCGCCACATTTGCCATCCACTCACCTTGTGGAAAGGAGATGCGTGGAGTCAGCCATGCAGAACACGGGCCCAACACAGCCAACCACACCATGGTGAGCCACGCTACGCCCTGTTGTGCCATTCCCAAGAGATGCACAGCCTCAAAACAAGATCTGAGTGGCCGTGATGCACGCCTGTCGTGTCAAAGACTTGTTCGGTGAGGATCCAGCCACAGTAAAAGCCCCCTGTCAGTCATTGTATCTGTGGAAATAGAGTATTTAAATATGATGTTGACAACAAGGGAGTATGGCAGACCTTTCAGTGTCAGAGGTGAGATTCTGGTAGTAACAAAACAAGCCAATATCAGTCCATCAAAGCAGAGAAGCATGCTCTGATATTGAGTTAGGTGTGTACTGGATACAAGACATTAAATTAGATATTAAACCATGTGACACACCAATGCAGTTCACACCCAGGCAGCCTGAAAAAGAGCATGTAAACAGTGCAGTGGATTCATACAGCAACACTTTAGTCTTCAATCCACGTGAGGTCGCTTCGTCAAAGACGCGTCTGTGAACAATATGCCATGTTGATACTCACTGGGAGATCATGTCATGTTATTATCGCAAACACTGGTTTCCCTTACCGTGCTGTTTAAAGAAGCATGGGAGCGCAGTCTGCAGCGGCTGGTGAAGCATGTCAACACTTCACATGCCTCTCAGCACTTTGTCTTTCATTCGGACGGCTCATTGTTTAAAAGCGTTTCAACACTAGGGTAAAATACTATCATCCTCAGCAAAGCGATGGATTAGCGCAGGATAACGGAAAAACACTTTAAACGCTTCGCCTTGACGGATTCCGCGAACAAAAACAAGGAGTCCCCCGCTTCCTCTCGCCAGCAACAGTTGTCATCCCCTACGCGCATGCGCCATCTACAGGCCGTGGGGAAAGCAGCGCGAACGCACCGAGGGTTTGAGTCACGTGGATGTAGATTTTGGGAGGCAACATTTGTTTTTAACCCACGGGCCAAGGTGATATGTGAATAAATTGTTTTTCATAATGGGATCAATTAGACACACTGCAATGACATACTATTTACGGGCCATGACAATTGTTTACAACATAATATGCAAAGTGTGTCCACTGAGGGGAATTGGACCCATACCTGCAGCAAGGTGGCTCAGTGCCTAGGTCCACTAGCAGTAGCAACACGGCTTATACATTCGGCGTGGGAGGAAACCCAGGGGAACACGCGGAGAGCTTACAAACTCATCACATAGAGGCAGCAGCTTATACTTTCACACTCCTACTCCTATCTGATTAGACAAATTACATGAGGTAGCCTACAGCCAGTGACGTTCATATTTTACTTTTCTTACTTTTTATTTCGATCTTGAGGCGGGGTCAAGGTGGGGCGTGAGGAGGGATATTCTCTCCGCTGAAGTCCCGTTAATTCGCCTGCGCTCTCGTGCTGTACCAATCGACAGGTCTCTACATTCTAACTGGTATAGTTATTGACCAAATGCATCCTACTAAAATGTATTGTTTCATAAACTGAATTTGTAATTGACCTTAAACTTTACGAGAAGGGTCGTTGATGTTGATCTTGAACAGCAGAGAAAGGAGCAGGTCGCCTGTCAGAGAAAAGCAGATTTGAAGGGCTTAGCGGCGACGTCAGAGGAGCCCTGAGCACACAGCCGCCGCGGTGAACTCTGGGCTGGAGGGGTGAGGGATGCGGGTAGGACTGGTCAGTCAGAAGCATACTGATGGGGCTAGTGGTCATTCATATGGTTTATTAGACTACCTATGCTTAATTTGGCTACCTTTCGACCTGAGATAGGCTTCTTTCCAAGGTCCTGTTATGATTAAGTAATTGTATCATATAACCACGGAGTATATTTGAAGGAAGCTGCCCTGACCCCTAGGCATACATTTCAGTTTTTAAAAATAGAACATTTAGTTGTTTAAAATAGTTAAGCTGTTTGTTGATGAAATGATACAGTTCTATATTGTCAAAACATGTAACAT
>OMLJ01103066.1:0-17098 GCA_900302595.1 Gadiculus argenteus
TATAATAACATGGACACTCCCTGAAATAGGCAAAATTACAATTAAAACAGTCCTGCCTCAAAATGACAGACTGTACTCTCTCTCTCTGAGTAACTGTGTATAATAGAATAAAGTCAATAACTATCTGTAATGAATATACTACTGTGACAAAGCTTTTTGAGTGGCTGCCCCCACACAATTCCCCAAGTGACTTATTTACATTTCTGTTTTTCTGTTTGTTTGGATTTCAGTGTATTCCTATTATTAGTAGTAGCAGTGGTGGTGGTAGTAGTAGTAGTAGTAGTAGTAGTAGTAGTAGTAGTAGTAGTAGTAGTAGTAGTAGTAGTAGTTGTTGTAGTAGTAGTAGTAGTAGTAGTAGTAGTAGTAGTAGTAGTAGTAGTAGTAGTAGTAGTCGTGGTAGTAGTAGTTGTAGTGGTTATAGTAGATGTAGTGGTAGTAGTGGTAATAGTGGTAGTAGTAGTTGTAGTAGTTGTGGTGGTAGTAGTAGTTGTAGTGGTAGTAGTAGTTGTAGTGGTAGTGGTAGTTGTAGTGGTAGTAGTGGTAGTAGTAGTGGTAGTAGTAGTGGTAGTGGTAGTGGTAGTAGTAGTGGTAGTAGTAGTAGTAGTCGTAGTAGTGGTAGTAGTAGTTGTAGTGGTAGAAGTAGCAGTTGCCTGACTATTGCCAGACCAATGATAGACAACAAATGTATTGCTCTTCTCCAGACCCTTCTGCAGGGCAAATTCAAATCGCCGACAGAACGGGCTGGGGGTACCCAGTCTAAGTAGCAGTGGTAGTAGTAGTAGTAGTGGTGGTAGTAGTAGTAGTAGTAGTAGTAGTGGTAGTAGTAGTAGTAGTAGTAGTAGTAGTAGTAGTAGTAGTAGTAGTAGTAGTAGTAGTAGTAGTAGTAGTAGAGATAGTTAGGGATGGGCATTTTAAGAAATGTCCTTGATCGATCGATAAAAGTAATGATCAATTATCAATTTAATCTGTATTTTCTACCAATTTCCATTGGTAGAAAATACAGCATATTTTTCTCAATTAAATCCTTATTCCAACAAGTAATCATAGGTCAAAAATAATACAAGACAGTTAACGTGTAGACGTTAACTGTTAGGTCTTATAGGCTATAGGCGGCAGTGGTGCTTGTAAAAGCCAAACAATGCGCTCTTAAACACAGGAATTCTTTCAAAAAGACAAAATCTGTATCAAACAGCCAAGCGGCTTGGCTGTTCCATTCTCACACTATGCAACACAACCTCCATTTGATCGATAATAAAATATCATATGATCAACAAAATTCTTAACAATCATCGATTATCGATTAATCATGCTCTATTAATCATGCTCATCCCTAGTAATAGTAGTAGTGGTGGTGGTAGTAGTAGCATTAGTAGTAGTTAATATTATTATTACTTTTTTGATTATTATTACTAAACAGAGGCTTATATAAAGAGAAACGTTTTCAGAACAATTATTATCGTTCTGAAATTATAATTATTATTTAAATAGAACTAAATCATATTTACTATTTTACCAAATATTATTAATTCAGCAGTCAATCGTATCCAACACGACTTACATTGAGAGAGATGTCATTAAGGAGCGGGGGGGATCTTTCCCCAGGACACCAGTTTCAGTGTGGACACTGGGGAATACAATACAATACACTAAAATCAGCCTATAATCATACAATTAGGTGCTTATATCAACAGAAAAGTGTTTAGAAAATCAACCAATTAGAGGGAAGTGAATTGAAATTAAAACTTTAAATATAATATATAAAACACAATCTATGTATAATAGGTCAAATTAGAGGCATAACGTTAGTTAATTTAAATGTCAATTTAGAATATCATATAATAAAATAAAGTAGATTAGACTACGATAGAACGCAGTCCATTTAATCATAATAATCATACAAGTAGACGCATAGTGAATTTAAATGTAAACTTTTAATATCATATAGAATACAATAGAATATAACACACTCAATTTATGCTCATGCAATTAAACGCTTAACGGAAATTTAGAACCGTGTGTTTAAATATCAACATGTAAAATGTATATGGGCTATTACTTAGCGAAGTCCTTAAATTTAGTGTTTAATATTGAAGACTACCGACTATCCCGCCGCTAACAGTTAAGCGCGTAACCACATATTCAAAAACAATACGTCATCCCAGAATGCACCGCGTGTCTCCCAGCATTACCTCATCCCACAATCCACCGCGATAGTTAGATTCTTCTGGGTGGTCGTCTAGGCAACGGACCTTATCTGAAGATTCGGCTACGCCCCATGAAACATCTCCGCCAATGGGAGAGCCCAAGCATGACATCATCGCTATTTTTAGCCAGCCAGGGCTAGCAGATAAGTTTTGCGTCCACGCTGTCCTGCTCAGAGTATATACACCGAACTACCGCGCGGGACTCCTCAGAGCAGCGCCCGGCAACACAGCTACAGCACTGGGTGTGTTTTAGACCTAATAACACTGTTAAGAGAGCACATTTATTAGATAGAACAGCGCTTTCCCGTTACAGAAGTCTCAAAGACAGGTCAATATCGTATCAGAATAGAGAGTTACACACCGAACTACCCAACTTAGGCGATTCAGACAGGACTGCGTGGGTAGCCGATGTTCTTCCACTGACAGCTGAAAGACCCGGAGGCGAGGACTAGAAGTGGTTTTTGAAGAGACTTTTGACATTTGTGGGCTTGTCTTCTATGTCTACCAGGATGGAAACTACTTTTTATGACGACCCGCTCAACGCATTCTCTCAACATGACAACGCGGGTTACGGATACAACAACCCCAAGCCCTTGAAACACAACATGACACTGAACCTCGGCGATCCATCGGGGACCCTGAAGCCTCACCTCAGGGTGAAAGCCAGCGACATCCTGACTTCTCCTGACGTGGGTCTTCTGAAACTCGGCTCTCCGGAGCTGGAGCGGCTCATCATACAGTCCAGCAACGGCCTCATCACGACCACGCCGACTCCAACGCAGTTCATCTGCCCCAAGAACGTCACCGACGAGCAGGAGGGATTCGCAGAGGGGTTCGTCCGGGCACTGGCAGAACTGCATCACCAGCACATGCCCAACGGGACTCCTGTGAGTGTCCCATCGGCCCCGCCAGCCGCCGGTGTAAACAACGCTGTGCCACCACCACCACCTCCTGTTTCCTCCGCGGCCGGTGCCACCGCCGTATACAATAACAATGGCAACATGCGATCTGAGTCGCCCGTATACGAGGACTTAAACACGTTCAACCCTGCCATCAGCACGGTCTCGGCACCCAATTACACAACGTCCCCCCCGACTATATCTTTCTCCGCCGCCCCGCAGCTTCCCATGTACGGGCAGCAGCAGCATCATTCGGCTCCGCTGTCCCGGATCACGGCGCTTAAAGAGGAGCCCCAGACGGTCCCGGAGATGCCCGGGGAGACGCCTCCTCTCTCTCCAATCAACATGGAGAGCCAGGAGCGCATCAAGGCGGAGAGGAAGAGGATGAGGAACCGCATCGCCGCTTCCAAGTGCAGGAAGAGGAAACTGGAGAGAATATCGAGGCTCGAGGACAAAGTGAAGAACCTTAAGTGTCAGAACTCGGAGCTCTCGTCCACCGCCAACATGCTGCGGGAGCAGGTGGCCCAGCTAAAGCAGAAGGTGATGAACCACGTGAACAGCGGGTGCCAACTGATGCTTACACAGCAACTTCAGACCTTTTGAGAAGCACTTCGGGGTGAATAGCAAAGACTGTAGAAGTTGAACGAAATGGACACATCGTTTGATAGTGAAATGGGCTGGAACTCCCGAAGTCGTGACTGGGTGGGACTATGGCAAAGGGACTGGCGGGACCGGGGCCAGTACTTTCTTGAGTGCCACGGAGCCCCAAGTGGCGCGAACCGAGGGGGCTGTGGGCAGTGACAGTGGAGCCCGTGAGTGGGCAACATCACGCAGGACATCGGTTTTGTATTTTAAACAAAGCAGAAGAGCAGGGCTCAGACCCATTATCGAACTTCAACAAACTCTGCATGGGCCTGATCGTGACCATCAAATAAATTCAGTATTAACGGATGAGAGAATCCTGCAATAGACTGGTTATTGGTTGGTTTCTTGTTGTGGTGGTTGTTGCTGCTGCTGGAGCCACGAGACGCCCCCTTCAGGCGCGTTGCCCCCCTCGGAAAGGCTGAGAAGCGGACGCAAAGCTGCCTGACTTCTTAATACAGTTAATACAGTACAATGTACTTTTCTTAATTGCAAGAAACTGTTTATTTACATTGGAAAAGCTTCAAGATTTACTTGTTTATTTCTAAAGTTGTTTAATGGGGTTTCACTCATTGCGATATGTATATAAGAACGACTTCAGTACTTATGTTGTGTAATATGTTTTGTAATAATACTGTATCATTTTTTATGTTGGTTTTCTGAGAACTTCAGAAACGAATCAATATTTAAGGTATGAAATAAACCCATACAAAAAGAAAACTGTGCGTGTGCGTCTGTAGGGAATCGACAGTTGTGTTCAGAGCTAGCACAATAAAACATGTTGCAACATGTTGCAAGAGCTCTTAGCTCTCAGTACCTGGAGTTAAATTCCATCAGTCTGTATTGATCTGAGCTAAGTGATAGTGTTTATCCAGGCCAACTGACCAATCTAGGCCAATGTGTGAACTGTAGAACTTCACTAGGCCACATATTGCGGCAGTAGGCCCAATTCAATTTAACACCTGGTACCTCAGCACTGCCTCCGTTCAGACCTCTATCAATGGTAACATCTGAGACCATAAGATTTAAGTTAGGATTTTCCCATGTATCTATCAAATAAGTGAAACAGTATGCATTGCGTTGGAACATTAGAAGAACAAGCTTAGCCTACACTATCACAAATCATATTGCACCATTTACTTGCCATTTTATACTCTCCTACACTAAACGTATGCAAAATATTCAGTATAAGCCTATGTAGGCTAACTAATGCAGCAGGCTACACTAATAAATATTTAACCTATGCGTATGTATGGGAGGAAGGGAGCCTTCTAAAGGTAGGCCAACAAACGTAAATAATCATTCACAGCGATAGGGTGTTATTTACGTCCTGAATCACGTGATATGTATTTACTAACGTGTGGACTAACGTGTGGATTAGTGGACCCTCGTATCCTCGTTGCCCTCAAATAAAACTGACAGCGACAACAGGGTGATACCTACTCTAACCACTAGGCGGCGGTACTTCTAAAAAATGAAGTGACACTCACTATAATCAAGCCAAATCAAAAATTATGCCGTAATTTCACGTATTCTGAGACCATCAATCAAAATTTTCTCTGATGAGGCTACCCAACAATACTCATTCAATAAAACACACATATTGATAGATAGCCTACTATTGAGGGGAGCAGGAACACAAAGGGAAATAAAAACACGTCTCTGACTTTAAAATCCCAAACCAGCGGCATAATGAAACATAAGGCCTACGACCCACCTGCAAATATTGGCAACAGATAAAATTTGAATATGCTTTAAACGGCAGCAGGAAACACTTTTTCCTAATTAACATTACTATCCAAACCCTAGCACTAGTCTCAAACAAAAGGAAGGACATGTCTCCCTCTATCGTGCATAATCTTGTAAGTGTAATTGATGAGTTATTTGTTTTTTGTTGCAAATGTGTGATTGGATTTATTCGATTAGGCTCGAGTATTATAGCCTAGGCCTTTAGCACACCGTTATTGTAAAACAATATATTTGGGTAGTCTTTTATACACTGTTTCTTTAAGTTATTGTGAAAAAAATAAATACTACCGTCCTAGATTGATCTTGCCCAAATTTGGTGGGGATGACATCATCCAGAACACCCCTTCCGACCAAATAAGGTAGTAGAGAGTAGTCGGAAGATCTACGTCAACACCGTAGGCGTGGTTTACGGGAAGTGACTCACTTCAGCGCAAGAGGTTAAGCGCCGTGTAGAAATCACACGCGCGCATCAATACATTCAACATAGTGCTGAATCCGTCCTTTAAAAAAACACGGCACATAAACCATTGACGTTGAAGTCATATGTAATAGAGGGACAATACTAGCACAGTATGTTTGTAACAAGGGAATCTTTATATAACGTTTTGTGATCAATTTAAATGTAGTTACATTTGAAATCAACATTCCAGTTATACTGTAATTAGGGCTGTGTTTAGGGCTATACTACCGGAGCAGTGATGCTTTGTGTGTGTCTGCATTGTTAATAGCTGCCGTAGACCTATATGCCTACCTGGTTGCTAAGGTGATTATGTCACTTAGTAATGAATAAACAAACAGAATAGTGCAGTGGCCTGCAGAGTGTAAAGCCGGTTGTACTGACTAAAAATACTTAACATTTGAATTACCATGCTAAACAAAGTGAAGGGTTTTGGTTCCACTCAGGCAGCAGTGATGTACTCTAATCCCTACGCCGTCCAGGTGGTCCATGCCAAGCGGAGCGACTTGAAATACGGGATATGGCATACAGAGGATTTGTTGGATCTCTTGGTTACAGAGGGGGTGGTCACCCAAGCCAAGAGATCTGTGGTTCTGAACACCAGGACCCGAGAGGAGCAAAACTCCATGGTCCTGGATATCGTGGTGGCCAGGGGTGAAAGGGCATGTCGGAAATTCTTCCACCCATGCCTCATGCAGGCTGAACCAAAGCTTTACACTCAAATCAAAGCCTACTTGGGATCGGCCAATGAGAAGATTGGAGATCCTAGAAGGCAGTTGATTGGATACCTGCTGGAACGGGACAAGGAAGGATTGGGTAGGAAACCTCAGGAACAACACACTCAGAAGACAAAACATTTATCCTCAAGGCCTGCTGATTCATTTTCAGCGATCAGAAATGAATCCAGGGGGGCCCGTGTGGCGTCTAAAAAAATAGGAAGACGTGAACTGAAGGAACACCTGCAAGGTGACATATATGACATCATCGCCGCAGGAGGGGAACCGTGGGTAGTGGCGGAGATGTTGAATAACGTGGACGTGAATGCTGTCAACTCTCTTCAGGAGTCCCTACTGCATGTGTCTGCCGAACACGGCCATCTATCCCTTCTGGAGCTCCTCCTACGCAGAGGGGCCAGACTGGACCTGAAAGATCAGGAAGGCCGAACTCCCCTTCACAGAGCGGCAAACAGGGGCCATGGCGAGGTGGTACGGGCCCTCATGAAAGCCGGGGCCTCTCTGTACACCTTGGATGCGCAGCGGAAGAATCCCGTCCACCTGACGGCAACAAACGAGGACTTGGATTGCGCCCGAGCCCTTGTGATGGAGGAGAGGGGCAGAGGTGTTGAGGACCAGACGGAGCCCACCTTCCTCCACACAGCGGCCCAAGAGGATAACCAGAGCCTGGCACGGAAGCTGCTGCAGGCAGGGGCTGCTGTGGATGTCCGAACCAGACAGGATAAAACAGCGCTCTTCTATGCCGTAAGTGGGAACAATGAAAGGACCGCAGGAGTCCTTCTTGAAGCGGGGGCTGCAGTGGACCAACTGGTCCTAAATGAAGCTGTGAACCTCAACAATGGCTCTATGCTCCGGATACTGCTAGGTGAGCATGAATATTCAGAGTCCATGTTCTAAGGAACATGACTAGGAAAAAAAAAAGTCTAAGAGAATGATCACAGTACTTTTTTATGTATTTAATTTTTGATCAGATGCATCATCCTGTCAGTATGGTGTTGTTATCTGGTTGTTTTTCCTAAAGTATAAGTAATCAGTCATTATTCAAACCTCAGCTCACTCCAGAGGAGCCCTCAGTCCAGAAGCTATGGGCTCCGCTCTCTTCTCAGCAGTCAAACAGAACTGTCATGCGGTGGTGGATATTCTAATCGACGGTGGTGCTGATGTCAACATGTATGACCAACAGGGATACACTCCCCTCCTATTGGCTGCTGAGCTGGGCCACACAGACACATTCAGGTATCTTGCCTTTGGCAATACTCTGACTTTTCCAATATAGGTTCAGCTCTGCTACCAATATTAATTTATATGTGAACATATTCATAAAAATAATATTAATATATATGTAATAAAACTCATCATCTATAATAAACATTATAAACCTCATCATATTATAAACATGTGTTTCTTTAGAGTTCTGGCAGCTAAAAATGCCAAACTGGATGTTAGTCTTCCAAACTTGGCCACAGCCTTACACCTGGCTGTGCGTGGCGGCAGTGAGCCTCTGGTACAGGCTCTGTTGGCGAAGGGATTGGATCCTAACACAACTGGGCCTAAGGCATACACACCTCTACATCTGGCAGCGCTCCACAGTCACCCAGTGCTGGTTGAGATGTTGTTAAAAGCTGAAGCACAGGTACATTCAGAAATAAAAATATATCAAAATAAATACCATCTTCATTTTTTATGTCTTTTCATCATTAACTTCAGGTGTTTTCACTTTTTGGTGTTCATTTTAAAGGCAAATGTTGTGGCCCAGGATGGAAGCACCCCTCTGCATCTAGCCAGCCGGCGTGGCCATGCGGACACACTGAACCGCCTGCTTCAGGTCAAGGTTCACACCGAGGTCCGGGACCGGCAGGGCAGGACAGCACTGCACTGGGCGGCCTCCACCCAGGCAGAAAGCCCAGCGGTGAACATGCTGCTCTCAGCCGGAGCCAACCCTGACGCTCCTGACAAGCAGAAGAAAACACCATTGCACCTGGCGGCCGCGGCGGGAAAAACGGAAGCTGTGGCGGCGTTGTTCTCGCACAAGGCGAGGGGTGGGGCTAAAGACATTCATGGCTCCACCCCTCTTCACTACGCGGCGGCCCGGGGGCACGACGGGGTGGTGAAGCTCCTCCTGTCAGTGCAGAAGAAAATTGGAGTAGACGAGAGGAACACGTGGAGGAAGACGCCACTCCACACCGCCGCCGAGAAGGGCCACACCGAGGCGGTTGTGTCGCTCTTGAGGGCGGGGGCAAAGGTCAACATGCTAGACAACTGTAAAGACACTCCCCTGCACTGTGCTGCCCGGGCGGGCAGCAGGGATGTAGTGAGGGAGCTGGTGAGCTGGGAACCAGGGAAGGGTAGGCAGGGGGGCAAGGCTGACCTGCAGGCTGTTAATACCGTGGGGAAAACTCCACTGCAGGTGGCAGAGAGCGGAGACACACAGGAACACAGGGATATTGTAGCTATAATCAAGAGAAAGATGGTTCTTATTAAATAGAAGACAGCCAAGAGACAAACGTTAAGTGAGACTGCTTCTTGCTGAAGGCCTAACCTTCAGCAATGTAATTAATGTTGGCAATGTGGGGGGCAAGACAAAAGAAAGAAAAAAACAAAAAAGCAATGGTTATTCAAGTTCAAGATATTTTGTTTGTTTTATGTGACTTCAATTTTCAATTTCAGCCTTGTGGATGTTGCTCTCACGCACACGCAAGAAATGTCACGCCAAAATCTGTTAATTTTCTGTTGATGACTTGACCGATCGATTTTTGATCTGTCACTGGTCTCAGCCAAAGTCACAAAGTTGGCAACCCTGCTGTGTAGATGTGTGCGGCTGCCTGTAGCGCAGAGGCATGAGCCCATCCTATTGTACAATGCATGTTGTAACAGTTCTACCTGCTCACCATACGGGGGAGCCATCAGACTTATAGTTAACAGTAAAATAGCATTGAAATGTAAACCATTCGCTCAGATTAATAACATGTTTTGTTTTGTTTTGTTTTTTGGAGTGATTAATGAAAATGTAAATCAGTTAAATGTTATTTTCATATATTTATGTAACATTTTGATGTGTGCGTGCAGAGGTAGCGTGGTGTTGAATGACGACGCCGTATGTCACGTGACACTTTTGTTTTGGTCCGAGTCCATGTGCATTAGTCCATTTCTAGTAGATAAAATGGCAAGGAACGAAGAGAAACAACAAGGACGATTGAATAGACTGTGGCTTCAGAAAGAGACAGCGGGCAAGTCGCTTTAACCTATATTTTGTCATTTATAATAACGATGAAAACACAGATTAATCATTAACCAGCTAGCAACACACACAACATGCTAATCTTTGCAACAGGTACATTTGAAGCATTCTCCTTATTGCTAGTTCATCAAGCTATTGGCGCAGAATGCATCATGTATTTCTCATTATGTGACCTTAACCCGTAATAACAATACAATCGTTTGTGCGACAAATACATTTTTCATACCCTCATTTGTTTTCATACCTTCATTTGCAGAAGGACGAATTAAAGATGCACATGCCCCCATACCCAAACTGGTAAATAATGAAAGATATCATGTAACAATATCAGTAACAATAACCTTATGCAGACGTGATGACCTATATGGGTGTTCTCTGATAAAAAACAACAACTTTTCTCTTCCAGTCTACTCTTAACTCTGCCTCCTCTGTGAAAAAGTGGATCCCCAGCATTAAGAGTGAAATAGAGTATTACTTGCAGGTAAGCAAGCACATTGTTTGTAATACTTTATGTGGCCATTGTGGATTATCTTAAAGATATTGCTCTCTAAAAAACCCACAGCAGTCACAGCTCACCCACTACCCCGAGAGGAAAATCGCAGAGTTTCAGTTCTGCATCAAGGAGTTGGAGAACAAGTATAAGCGCTTTATCGTCAAACTGCGTGCTCTTGACCCCACCTGTAAACACAAACCATGGACCCCTCGGGCCTACAGCAGGAAGAGAGCAGACACGCGGGACTCTCTGCCCACCACCGGTCAGTTTTTTTATACTTTACTAAATATACTAAATATAAATATACTAAATATATACTTACAAATTAACTTTATTGCCTCTGCTAGCAGATAACATCCTTTTTTTGTTGATTAAAATGTACTCTCAATCAACACTGAATATCACTGACTCACAGAGTTAAAATAATAAAATAACAATCAATAGTCTGTGTATGTATATTGCTTTTGACTGGTATACACAGTACCAGTCAAAAATGTGGACACACCTTCTCATTCAAATCAGTCACACACCTCAAGCAGATAAATGCTTTAATTTAGCAGGGGATTCACCTTTAGGACTAGAAAATATTATAATGCAGTCATGCTTTTAAGTATTTACCTCTTTCTTTTCTCTGTTTAGATAAGAAGCAACGCTGTGGTTGGTTGGAGAACACCAGTGGTTCAGTGAGCGCAGTAGAAAGGGACTTGGCCAGCAAACATGGAAGTAACCAACCAGAGGCCAAACTCAACCCTATTGTAGAACACTCAGAGCCGGTCTGTGTCGACCAGGATCTGCCCCTGTCATTCAACAGTACACGCCTTGCAGTGGCGGTTGCTGGGTTTCGAGGGCGAGTAACTCAGTCGGGTGCTTCACACACCACACAGAACCTTACCCAGGCACTGCACTCCGGCTTGCCAAACCTCTCTGGTTCCCTCCTGGGCCAGAGCCTCAGAACTCTGGGTCAAACGACCGGTGTGACTGGGGTGCATGAGACAGTGAGAGAGTCTGCTGGAAGACATGCAGTCATTGTTAACAAACGGACAACAGGCCAGGGCTTCAGCACAGAGGCTACAGAGAGGCTACCAAAGACATTGAGTGACATCGGGGTAAAGGCAGAGAGGATTGGCCATGTCCTCCCAGGCCTCAGCTATTACTCCTCTTCAGATGAGGAGTCTGACACATGATTTATGCCAATATTAATCCGTTTTTGTGTTGTGCCTTTTTTCCTACCTCCCTTTGAATCATTGTTAACTTTAATAAAATAAACTGATTTTCCTCTAGTGGAAATAGCATGACAAGACAATTGCTGGAACTTCTGCATGGAAATACATTGTAATTCTCAGGTACAAAATCAGCCATTGTCATAGAATTTATGGATGTAGTCATAATCAGCAAACCACAGTAACATAATTGAAGCGAGAGAGATTGCGGTTGGGAGGGGGGTTGGTGTTCTGTTCTGTTAGACTGGCATTACTTGCTGAGTCAGAATAAGTCATGCTCCACTGTGCACCGTGTATGACTACTGCTGGTTGGAGACTCTCCGCAGGGAGGAGTTAACCGCCTAACCAGCCTGTAGGAGGTGTAAACCAGTGAGTTCTGGGAAACACTGCCATTGTATGCCTTGCATATAACCAAGTCTATGGTTAGGTCTGACGTTGATATCCTGATGAACAACTGCAGAGTGCACGCTCACCGCTTCAACAGAAAAAAAAAGATGCAACAGTGTTAAAGGGGGTGCATTCTTTATTGCATTATTATTTAAACCAATTATAGTTTTTTTCTTTAACAATAGTCACAGAGTGTTAACATTTTACTTTATTAACATTTTACATTTTTGTTATCTCCTTTTTATTTTATCATTAGTTTTTTGTTGTTAGGATAACTATATGAAATATATATAAAGGGGAAAAAAAAGTATCCACATAAAATATATATGCAATGATTTTTTGTTATTATTGAGAAGACTTACCGTTAATGCCACAGTAGCAAGTACTGCATGTGATTCTGGGTCGTAACAGTTTGAGACTGCTCTGCACTCTTGGTTTTGGGTGATGAGATTATGAGGTTAAAACCCACAACCAGCCTACCAAGCCATCCGCGGTAAGCACTCTGTACTCGCAAGCAGCAGGCGAACAAGCTGCAGCCTGCGAGTACAATAGAATGCTAGGTGTCTTATGGAAACGGGTGGACGTAGTGAGACAGCATTTAGCCCATGGATTCACAGGGGACCTTCAAGCCCAGGTGCCCCACCACAATACTATGTTCCACTCAGACCACAAAACTGTGTTCTACTCAGACCACAGGGCTGACTATTCTTCATTGAGTGCAAAGAGGAGGTTTACCAGTTAGCTCTCCAGTAAATGAAAGTCCAGAGATATTAAGCAAGATGAATTTTAACTGTCGGTTCTGTCTGTTTGGTCTCTTCTCTCTCTTCTTTCTCTCTCGCTTCTCACAACCAGAAAGCCAATTCAGTCGTTTGTCTTTTCATGTGGCAGCAATATCCTCCCACTAAGAGATTCTGTACTTTCGAAAGTGCTGTATCGATGTTAACCAACATTCTCTGTCTTGGAGAATGAATAGTTTTGTGCAGGTCACTGAGTGACTTAATATAAATCATGAGACATCAAGTAAAGTTGGAAATACTAAAGAGGAATATTAGCATTAAATATTTTATTGAATTAATCAGTTTTGTGATGTTCTTTGCAAAAGTGAATCAGCCATATGTATCATTAAGTCCTCAAAATTACACATCATTCCTTAAATCTGAAAGCTAATGTGTGCAGGTGGTGATTGGCTGTGTAAGAACTTGTGACAGTTCATGTATGTGTCTGTGGGTGGAAACTGTGGCTTCTGAGACAGACTTTTTTTTTTTGCTTAACATAGACACACACCTCTAGTATGTAAAGACTGGCCTCCACACACAATCACACACATACATACACTCGGCTCTCAGTCGTGCATCATGAGCTACGATCAGAGACATCGATATCCTGGAGTTTTTCATGTGGACGGGCGTCAAGATCCGGAGTGCCCACCAGTCCCACCTCCACGAATGGCCTCTTACTGGTCATCCCATGCAGCCCATGAGAGCCACCGCAGGAAGAGTAATGGGTGCCTGGGCATCAGTCACAGTGGGGTAACAGTTCTCTTGCTTCTGTTTCTGCTGGTGTTTACCACCTTGGGATTTGGAGCTTACCAGATGCACAATTTACAGATGGATCTGCGATCAATACATCAAGTAAGTAACTTCTGAAAGTCATGGTTTATAAGAAAGTAACAGCTAAGTAAAATCAAATGTATAGTATCAAATGTGCAGTAATACCTGTTCATCATGTGCAGTCAAACTCAAAATATATTCTTAATGATAAATGGAAGATCCTGTTTTGCATGGACTTGGATGGAAATTAGTTGCATTAGTTACATTTCTCATATTTTGTGTATCTATAATGATGTTTATTTCGAACTAAAAGGGCGAAGTGATGTGTTATAGATATAATTCTTTATTTTTCATCCAACAGACTGATCTGCATTCCTCAGACACAAAAATTCTCACACCTGAAAAGCAAGTTGGTGAGTCTCTTTATTGTACTACCGACATTGCCTCAATTAATCGCAAAATATTGATTAAGTAAATACATGGCAAATATATTGTATAAAGGGATTGCACCGGTTTTTCAGGGCTTGAAAAACCAGTGTTGGAGAGAGTTATGGATGATGTAAGACCTGCAGCACATGTTGTAGGTAGGAATATCCTTCTCTGCCGATATTTCATCATTTAATCTCTTCTCTCCCCTTCTCCCTTCTTCTCAAGTCTGACCTCCTCTCCTCTTTTGACCACTTCTCCCCCCCTGTCTTCTTCTCTGTCTCCTCACCTGTCTAATGCTCCTCTCCTCAATGCCATTAGGTTTCAATCTGTGACATCCCTTCCTATTTGTCCCGCAGGGCGTATCCATAGCATCTCGTCGCCAAAGACCCACCTTCTGTGGGAGCCCAAGACGGGCCGCGCATTCACAGAGGGAGGAGTCATCTATCAGGGTGGAGCTCTCCTGGTCAATCACACAGGACTCCACCATGTCTATTCCAGGGTGGAGCTGATGAGACCATGCTCCCCCACACACCCCTTTGTTCACAGTGTGTTTGTGAGGCGAGACGGGCGTCCCGACCCACTGATGCTGATGGTGGCCAATAGAAGGGATGCGTGCAACGACAAGACAGAGGGCAGCGTGTGGACCTCAGACAGCTACCTGGCGGCCGCACTGCATCTTCAGAAGCAGGACAGAGTGTTTGTGTACGTGTCCCACCCCATGGACCTGAGCCACAATCATTATGCCAACTTCTTTGGTCTCTACAAAATCTAGTGTGGAATGACTCTGACAATACATGCCTAAATTATTTCATTATTTTCATGCAATAAAGTGTTTTTCAGCCGGAAACATATTTATATAATTTTCTTATGATTGAGCTCAGATGATTGTACAACTGTAGAACGTTCGGTTCTTGTTCAGCTTATATCTACCTCTTAAGTTTCGCCCTCAGGTTCTACTTCTCCCCCTCCCCTGCTTCTGGCATTATCTAATCACTGGACCCTTCTGAAGCAAGTAGAAAAAGGTATAGATATTTGACTTGAGAATTTATAAATTAGAAAGTGGCAGCTGTGGCAATTGTGAAGCTCATAGATAAATAATAGTTAATTATATGTTAATGGCAGCTTTTGTGACACTGCATAAAACACTAAAGTAGTGAATTATGAATTATTTTTTTTGATATTTATTTCTAGTATCGGCGCCATTATCTGAGGGCTTGTGACCTTGTCAACACACTGTTAATGAATGAATTGTTTGAAAACAAAATAAATACTCAAATTACGATTGTTTACATTACAGTTAACTTCCACATTACCATTGCACCTCTAGAAAGTGCTCATCCCTTTTGTCATTTTTGACATTTACAATACATTGAAGTACATTTTTATGTTCCATGTTTTGGTATGAAAATTGCACTGCATTTTGCATTCCCCTCAGTTAGCAATAGTTGTGTTCTGTGTTAAGGCGTGCAAGTTGATACATGCAAGATCACGTAACAGCAGACCTCAAAAACAAAGACATCTCAATCTCGACTTCCTTCCTGTGTGAATGGTCTCTGTGTGGTCTTTTTTTTCTCTTCAAAGATGACATGCACGTGACATTGTCACCCCAGTGAGACCCATCATGGAGGTGTTAGAGTCATTCTTGACCGAAATTAGTAGTTCCTACATGACAAATATAATGTTCCATGCTAGATGGAAGATATGACCTATTACTTTTGCACAAAATTTACACTGAACAAAACTATTCACCTCTTCATCAAGAAGTTCACAACTCAACCACACTGTGTTCCTGTTATGAGAAATTTAGATTTGGTCAAACAGAAAACATCGAAGCCACAAGTCTGATGAATTGCAGATGTGCGTCACTGTGGAAGCCACAGAAGTAAAATGATACTTAAAATGATACGTATGAAGACTACTACTTAAAATGATGCTTGAATCTAAACAATAATAACTTTAGGACCACAGAAATATTTTTAATCTTGAATCAATAAGCTTAATATAGACATAATTACAAAATTCATCATTAAGCCTGCATTTCATTTATCTATGTCACAGCCTGCTCAACTGTAGGCCAATGTGATCACCACACATATTCGCCGTTATACATAGCTCAAAACAGCTAAAACAAACACTTGGCCTTTGGTATAAACCCATAGTTCAAGTGAACACACAGTAATAAGTAATTACTGTAATAAGAACATATGAGGAGTTGCCATGGGATTATAAATTGCATGGAACTTGGAGTAGCTCTCAACGTTGATTACACCAGTTAATCAACGTAAATTAGACCATTGCAGTTTTCAATGAAGGATTAAAATAAAGCAATTCTGTCTTGGTATTAGCTTTTTAGCTCCCCCTGTCCACTACTAAAATAACTGCATCTATGTAAAATAGATATGTTTACTTTACTCTTCAAATATTTGCATTTTTGTTACTGCTTTACTGGAAATGTTGTAAAATGTCTATTTTGTCTATTAAAATGTATGTTCTATATTTCTGTGTTGTAGTAGTAAAAGCATTACTACTGTTTTATGGAAACATAAAAGGATTTAATGATTCATCATAGCAATTCTTGTGTTTGGGGATGCAACTTCCGTCTCTGAGAAAATCAATGTTCTTTTGATGCTGTTCCACTAGATGTCACTCAAATATAATAAATTGAACTGAAAGACGCAACCACCATCTATCTTTTGCGAATGAACGTGTCAAAAGACAGACTCTCACACCGATAGCATAGCAATGGAGATTTACTTTGTGAAGAACATCCACACTTCACTTACTGCTATCACATTCACCTGTTAATAAATACATATATTAATAACCAGCTGATCATCACCGAGACTTCTCATCAAAAGATAATGAGATTGACAATACAGCAACCTTAATTTCAACTGAACGCCGATAAGCTTTATTGAGGATTTCGGTTTTTTCTTCCTTAATTTGTGTGTGTGTGTGTGTGTGTGTGTGTGTGTGTGTGTGTGTGTGTGTGTGTGTGTGTGTGTGTGTGTGTGTGTGTGTGTGTGTGTGTGTGTGTGTGTTTCTTTTCTGAAGTTTCGTTATTCTTAACATGTAGTAACTCAACCAGAGGCTTCA